>JACXGI010011179.1:0-25611 GCA_016801175.1 Esox masquinongy | reverse complement strand
AACGGCTCTGTAGGGGTATGTGTTGCTACTCTGGCTAATTAAACGATCACCCAAGGAGACATCCACTTGTGAAAATAGGGTGGCTATCGGGTAGTTGATAACCCCAACAGGTGCTCCGGCATCAATATTAGTTCCGTCCGGTTTAGTGACTTTTACACGTAGGTACAACAAAGTATTGTTTAGATCAACGTAGTCTTCGACATTTCCTGCAATAAAGAACTCCAGAGGGGCTGCGTCTGATATTGCTGATAGGGTTGGTATTTCAAAGTATGTATTTTTCTCAATAGATGTCTGTGTGAAAGGAACTGTGAATAAATCCAACTCTGTTTTCATACATTCACCAGACATGCGGTGTAGGAGTGCCATCTTCCTAAAATATGTTCTTAATCAACTTTGCGGTGTTCCCTTTGAGTGTCCTGCGAGCTGTATGCCTTCTTTTAACCGTGACTCTAGTTTTTGTCTCATTCTTGCGTTTTTTACTATTTGGTAGGCTCCTCCTACCAGGTGGTCTCTTTCTAACACCTCGAGTCATAACCATCAATCCTGATCCGTCCTGCTGTTTTGTTTGTCGTGACATAACACTGCTGACAACATCGCCAACTATATTTCTAGCCGCATTTTTCAGATGTGGTTTTGCTATTGAGAACCCAAGCTTCAACAAAGGTATTGCCATCCGGAAAAGCCCTCGGAAATGGCCCCCTAGACCAGCCCCATACATTGCAGCGCTACCATGATACCCCGGTAAACCGTTACCGGCCTGTGTTGTGTAGTATTCAACATACCTTTGAGGATCATCGTAGAGTTTCTGAGGCTGTATCTTATAGTCTAAAAGATTGTTTGACGGGTCTGAAGTGTAATTTTGCAATCACCTTCCCCACTACGAATGAAACCAGCTGATTCTGATCAGATTTTACTTCAATACAGATCTCATCAAACTGTCTCTTACCAAGAGGTACGTAGTGTGGCTTGTCGTACGTCACTGTGACAACTTCGTTCTTTTTCCCTGCAATATGTACAATTCTCAACAGCGGGACATGACTGTCACCAACTCGTTGATAATCAATTATATCTGTGTAGATGTATAGGGCCAGAATATCTGTGGTGGTACGCCCGTACCATGGGGCGTACCACCGATCGCCTGGTTTTAAACCTAATATCTGTTCCAGTTTTGCACTAAATTTCAAACTAAAATGGGGCTCACCTTTTAGAAACATTCTATTTTTAAATTCATCATACCCCGCCCATACACCATGTGGTTTTATATAAATGTTGATCTCTGCCACTAGTTTTCCTATGCCATTGTAATAACCGGTGTTGAGTTCATATTTCCAAGTTTCGTTGTGTTTCGAGTCATGTAGTTCAAATGCGTTTTCACCCCATGTAAAAGTCTTCCACGTATGCGGGTATTGGAATTCTATCAAAGATACTTCCCAATCACTTTTCAAATCTATACCTTTGGCAAATTTTGTGGTATAGCTCGAACTCGAATTGTTTGGATAGACATGTCTCGATGGGTTACTGGGCAGCGTTATGTAGAAACCACCGTCACCCATGCTGATCGCCGTCAATGTAAATGACGTGATCGTGAAAACCCCTGAGTTTTATCCAGTTTCTAGGTCAACGACTTGTTCCGATGGTATCCAGCTGTTGAATTTCTCAGGCCAACCAAGCCATTTCACAAGACTCATTTTCTTCCCTTTCTGTACTTTCTTACCTAGAACTGCTTCCACTTTAAAAGTTTTATCCTTAGCCACGATTATTTTCAGTAGTTCCTGTTCATAAAAGGTCCCAACTGTCACATCACCATCGTAATCTTTTATTCTATATACAGGAAGTACCCGCGGGATGCATTCTGTTATTGTAAAATATTCATCTGTGTACCCTTTTTCATAGCCTTTTGTAAACGCTCCTCTCAACTTTGAGAGTCTCACAGTATCCCCAACCCGGAACTTGTAACTTTGCTTAGCATTTCTCGTTATTGTTGTACCATACAGGTTCTTGAGAACTTGTCTAACATTTTCTTCACAAACGTCAACAGGCTTCATCTTAATAGACCGATGGTAGCTATGGTTGTATCCATGAACTAAATCTTGAATAACCTCAACATAGCGATGACTGTTGGCAGCTGTGAGATACCTCCACATTCGTGATTTAATGGTTTTATTAAATCTCTCAACGATACTCGCTGTGACATCATTTACTGTAGCAAAATGTTTTATATTGTACTTCTTCATTAACATTTCAAAATGTGAATTAAAAAACTCCTTCCCCTTGTCCATTTGGACTTTTTCTGGTGTTCTTCCTTTTAATGTCTTCAAATGCTCGCTTTACCTCACTAGCGCTTTTATTTCTCAGCACACAAATCCATGCGTATTTGCTTAATACATCTATGCATGTTAACAAATTTCATGTTATCGTTTTCCGCACTATAAGCACTCATGTCAACCAAATCCAGCTGAAATTGTGAATGTATATCATGAACAATAACTCTATTTCTTTGAAAATGTATAGCTACAGGCCTGTGTAGCGTGTATGTATCCTGAGCGAGTAGCCAGTCATTCGCCTCACCATTTTTGAGGATCTCCCCGGTTTTCTTCACGTACGCTCTTTTCAAACCCTCTCTACCCACATAAGCACCAGGGTTTGCGGGGTCATAGTAAATACTTTTCATAACCTGTTCAGACATCGTAGAGCATTCGGGCAATAATGAGTAGTAATACATGTTTAACATTGTTTTATTTGAGTTTTCAAAATTACACATCATCCAAGAAATTCAGAAAAGTTACACAAACATTCAGATTTCTGCTGGTTATAAAATCTGTAAACAATTTAGAAATACATTCTACATCCACAGCATCATTACTCAGCAATTTTATCACACAAACATCTGTTACATACGTAAACAAACATAACAGATGCCCAATTTTAAAGTCTATGTTGTCAACATTTGAAAATGTTAGAAGTTTATACATGAAGTTGTTTAGAGCCGTTGATTTACCACCGTTTGACAACAATTGCCACCAATCATCAGGTGTGATCCTGACCGTTTCCATATGCTTGTTCAGATTATTATTACGTTTTATACTGACATGGTCTCGGTTATTAAAAGGTCTACAACCATCAACACTGCTCTTGATAGCTTTGTGCATCAACTGTTTAATCGCTAAACCCACATAGGATTTGGTAATATACATGTAAACACGACAACTGAAGTTACCCATCCTTAGACAGCAGACTCTTTGCTTTCGTCGCACCAAGACGCCACTGCATCCTCATTAAATTTATCCATGTATTCATCCCTGTTCTCACTCAGTCTCTGTGTGATGTTCGGCTCCAACTTGAGGTCATGCAGAAAGTTCTCAGTGGCCACGTGAACATCGGTAAGTGGTGCATGAAACCCTGATGCGTTCAAAGCCTTGACCGACACGTGATTCAGTCGCGGTGTTAAGACTGTCTCCACGATGACATCATAATGGGTCTCAAAAAAATAATCAAGAGGATCGAGACAAGAATGTCTTCTCTGGCTCGGGTGGTCCACTTCACAACCGATGCATGCTTTGTGGAGAATAGCCCCAACAACGTTTTCCAGAATCATGCCCAATGTTGCTTTGATGATCTTTAAAACTTTTGGTGCAATGTGTTTGTCCATTTTGTTATAACTCTTGTTAGCATTTGAAAGGTATGACAGATTAAGAGGACCTAGCTGATCACCAATCCGGTCAATCCAATGGTTTCTTGTTGGGTATGCCAATGGAATCGAGCTGTCGGGGTCAGGGGTTCCGTAGAAGGCCTCAGCGTTGTCATCCCAGGCGTCACACAACCAGTCCTCAGCCTTGGGTTCTTCAATATCCACTTGGTTGTAATCTTGAGACATGTTTCGTAAATTCTTCCGACTACTTGATAGTCACAGGCGGTATGTCTGTTTTTATGCTGTGTTGAGGACGGTGTTAGCTTAAGGCGGGGCTTCAGGGTCTTACGTCAGTCGAACCGTCCGCAGTCGCAGTCACAATCTAACCCCCTGACATTTTCCGGAAATAGTTACAATCTAACAGAGTCATACTGCTTCATTCCCTCGACAACTTTAAACAGTACATCTACCGTATTATGGGTGCCCTGTTTTGTTTTTTCGAAAATCACTTTTCGAAAGGTGTTCCATAAACTGGCGTTAAAACCACTTGATCAGTCACACCAGCCTTAAACTCTTGGCCTTCGGGTAATTCATAAAATGCAACCTCTGGTATCTCTGGGTTGAAAATGTATCCACCGATCCAACCGTTGTCCAACTTCCATTCCCGTGCCAACATATCCTGTTGCAGATGATGGATTCGGGTTAAACTCTGCAGCGGTTTCTTCAGTGCTGCCATGTTGACTGCGTCTCTGCTGACCATTTGTAATCTCTTGCCGACTCCCTGAGCTGCGGTTAAGTTCTTAGCTTTCAATGGTGTTTCACCCAAAACATTGATCGCCGCACAATCCACCATGTTTTGTATTGTGTTGGTAAGTTTACTCAGACAATACTGAATGACCATCACAGGGGTCTGCGTGGTTTAAATACACAGACCACGCCAATCAACCCATAAAACATGAAAGGTTAACACCCACAGGTTGTATGACATCTGTTGCACCAATTGACGGAACATAAAATACCGGGGGGTTATAGCATTGCTGGACCCTGGCACCCCTTTTGTTGAACACCAAACATCTTGCCGCTGACACAACACTTATTTATTGCCTGGGAATTTAACATTCCGGAACCCTAAGACCCATTTGTTAAACATCAAACATAGCACACCTGTTATAACACTCGTCCGGGGTGCTTATCAGTCGTTGTAAAACATCAAACATGGACACAGCAATGCAATCATAAATCACAAAGTCACTGGACACGCATACGTCATTCCGGAAGTCCCGCCCTAACACACGTCATACAGGAAGTCCATACGTCACACCGGAAGTCCCGCCCAGCAAACCGGATGTCCCGCCCACCTGTCACATCAATCTGGGAGCCCCGCCCACTAGGGTCATAAATCACCATTCTGACACAATATACCCTACATTTACTACTAACAGCATATTAGCCAGTAATAGGCTTCCTAGTATATACTAACTCACTACTTGCAATAGTCATAAGAATTGAGCAATTGCTAGCAAGGCTGAAGATGAACTTTACACTGCCAAAGCTATTTCATTTCATGCCACAACAATGTTTGTTTTTCTTTCATTTCTGAATGACACTGATACAATAACTACCAATATAGGTGACGATAACAGATTTTTTTGTTAATTGAAAAGACGAGAGAATCATGGAAACCACTCCTCTTTTACTGCCCAAGGGGTTGTGATCTAGCCTATATTACCCCAAAAAGCATGCACGGATGCGTACTTCGAAAATCCACCAGAAAGAGTCGAAATATAACCGTTAACAATTTTATTTTAGGCTTACTATAACATAGCTTCTGAAGGTTGTGGGCAGCAAAGTTTTTGTCTAATGCAGGTCTAATGCAGGATTTGCATTGCCTGCAGCGAGTCTCAAACACAGGTCCCCTGCCCCATACGGAAAATAAAAAAAAAATTGCAATGCAAAATGCATGTAGAATATACGATGAATATATGTTGGGTATATTTATTTTTATTCAAAATACATTTCAGTTATAAGAAATGTATTTTGCCTTTGATTCTGTAATTTATTTAAAAATGTATACACACAATTAACTTTATTCAAAATACATTTCAGGTATCACAATGTATTTCACCTTTAATTTCCGAAATGTATGTCAAAATGTATAAATACATTTCAAATTTGTCCAAATGTATTTCAAAACAACTAACGTTCAGTCCAAAATGACATTCATGTAAGACTTGTTACATTTTTCTTGTTATATTTTCTCACTTCACAGCTGACCTGAAAATGATTTTACCGTTATTACAACAAGGAGCGCAAACTGAGGACAATATCTCTTTTACAGCTTAACACAGGTGTTATTTCCTTAGAGGCCTCAGGTTTTAGTGGATATTGGGGCGCCAATAATACTCTAATGTACTGTAGCAGCCTTGATAAGACCACCACTCGCCCCTCTGAAACAGATATCCTGGTTTGGACTAGCGGTTAGCACACTTGCCTTAGAAGCCAATCATCACGGATTTGAGACACGACCTGCCAAGTGTTACATATTTAAATGTATTCAAATATATATTTCTCAAATGTATTGTAGAATATATTTAGTATGTATTTTCCAATACATTTTCAAATGCATCTCCAACATTTTCCTACAGATTTTATATGCATTTGGTAATATATGTGTAAATGTATTCTAAATGTATTAATTACATTTCCTTAAATACATTAATTGGCCAATTTTTGTTATTTTTTAAATGTAGCCAAAATATGTTTTTAAAAATATATTTAAAATGTATCTATTTTCCGTATGGGGCGTGGGAAACTGCGTCGCTAAACAATACGCTATTTAACAAGGGGTAGTCAGTCAGTAAGTCAGTCACACAGTAAGAGATTGGCTTTTCTTGGGCGGCTCCGCTTACGCGGTCCGGCATAAACCCAAACAGTGTGGTGTGAATGACAATAACGGCATTGCCCGTTTGAAGACTTGCAACAACAACTTTAGAATGGTGTGACGGCGTGCAGGGTTCGTGTGCGACGGGAATCCGGTAGACGTGAGGTGGAGTGATGTGAAGGTATAGATGTTGGAACTGACAGTATGGCTAAACAATATAACATCAATCATTCCAGAGCAGGTAGACTGCTCCGCAGTCTATACAACACGGACAGCCATGTCTGACAAACCCACATTATTTTTATAGGATATTTCTTCAGGTAGCAAAGCCGCGCTCATCATTATTAGGCTATTATTTGACACTACTTAGCCTCAGAATGATGAATGTGCCAGCGGAGAGGCAAAAGTACATTAGACCTATTCCCGCATTATATGCATTATTATTATGCATTTTTCGTTGGCTTCTAAGCTTCTAAAGGCCTTTTCACACTGCATTTCTATAAGCCCTGGGCTATCTTAAATAGTCCAGGGTTTAGAAAAATGCAAATCGACCCGTCCAAGCCCATTTTTACCCACACGCTGTCGTAAGGAATTGTGCAGAAAACCTCTCCATCTGGCAACACTGACTGCAGAGCTGGTTCGCTCTTAGAAGGCCTGGTCTAGTAAAATGTAGACTAGTAGTTTCACTTCCGATACGTCATTTGATGACATTCTTTCCATGTTTGTACAAAGGCGAACTTAAAATTACAGCTTCCCAAACGCACGTCTATCCGTAGGCAGCGATCGCTTTATTAGAATAAATAAATCTTACCGTGGTCCATATAGATTCTATTTCACTACATTTTTTAAACTGAACTTTAATATATGAGTAAATGTTACGTAATGATCCAGTAATAACATTGTAGCCTACCTGTGTGACTTTTACAACAGCAATAACTAAAATCTAAAATAGAAAAATTATTCGCGCCAATGGACCAATCTGATTTTCTGACAGATCAGGACCCGTTGGAGTCTCTAAATCATGAGCAGTTACTTGAATTTTTCCGCGGTAATAGGAAACAGTTGTCCTGCATGGAACACCCACACACCTTCCTACACCAGCTCCGAGTCCACGAACTAATTCCGGAAGAAATGTACCAGGTATGAGCCAGTAGCAAGCCAGCCAGCAAGCATTCAACCAGACTTGTATAACATTCAAATCTGACCATGGAGAGAACATCATACACCTTGTTCATTATCGTTTACGTGGCGTAGGCTATTCTAATGTGTCAGCATTTGTTTTACTGTTCTGTTATCGCTGGTCGCATTGAGCAACTAGAGGAATATTAGTGGGTCCGGCTTTGGTCTTCAAAAGAAAAAGTTAATAGGCAATATTATGTGCTTGGATGTAAATCTTTGAGTGTACTAGGCTATTCACTAGTTATTCATTGTTTGTTTTATGTCACGGCGGTGGTTGACACCCAATATCGTGGGTGGATCTCCAGATTAGGTTTCGCTTTGTATAATTCTATTGACTGCACTAATGCGATGAGGTCTAGACTAATAAATAAATCCACAGGACTGTTTTAAACTGGACTAATAAATAAATCCACAGTAACAACGTTTTAAACTTGATTAGCAATTACTGGTATCATTTTAAATTGAGGCTTTAGATGTAAACTGCCATCCACTGTTGCGCGCGCGACAACCTTGTTCACAGCGCAGACGACAGTAGGCCTACCGACCTTATTTCAGCATGTTCAGGTGGTCCTTTTACTTATCATGCTGGTCGCTCAACCAGGCGTCCTCATGCGCAGGAAGGAACTCGCTCTCAGAACGTCTACCATGATGCCTTCCCCCACGGTCCATCTGGGTTAATACAAGAGCCGGTGTTGTGCCGAAAATCGCCCCCTGCCAAAATCGTACCCCCCTTTAGGTGAACGTAACTCTCCATTCTCCGTTACTCCGTCTAGACTCGGCGGCAAGGGGGGCAATGCCTCCCGAGCGAGAATGCTTTGCCCCCAAAAATACTTTGGGTAAGATGCTTCCCAATACTGTACTAAACTAATTACTGTTGGGATTGCAGCTTCCTTGCCTTCAACTGCAAATGCAATCGAAGATATGCTTTAGCCTATTAAGTTATGTGATCAATAAGCGACAAATGTGTAAGTCAGGGATTTTAGGCCCCATGAGAATGTTTTCACATCTGGCCCCACCCAGGGGCGTGCATTCATTGGAGCATTCATTGGAGCGATGCATTCATTGGAATTCACTATTTGATGCAAGACTGATACCCCCTAAAAGAAATGTGCTAAAGGCCGTCTGTTACAGTCTAAATGTAATTTTAAAAACCTGAAAACCTTTGAACACTTACACAGACGGAGTGACTCAATGCTTCTAACTGTCCAGCATCTAGTACAGACTATAAGCTGTTTTTGTTTCATATAATGATCATTATATGTGGAAAAATAATTAGTGTTTGAATTCTTATAATTGAAAAGGATTTAATAATTTTTATTCTTTTCATAATAATCAAAGAAAATCCCACAGACCCCTCGGTTCGCACCTGGTTTGAGGACGGGACCGAACCATTTAATGTGGGTGGATGCGCAATACAGAGACTCTGGATGTTTACTTTTTGCAAAAAAATAAACAAAATAAGAAAATAGGATAGGTGGGTAGGTTAATAAATTATTGTTGATGTTTTTTAACCTAATTTCTGTTTTTTTTTAGGGCCACTGTCAGTCATTTCTGATGTTTTAGGGCCACTGTCAGTCACAGGCCCTTGGAATCATCCTAACCCCCCCCCCCATACGGCGCCCCTGACTGCAGTTCCGAAAAGCTTTCAAATTTGACAGCTGTGTATTTTGCAATTATATACAAAATTCACCCCACCCCTTCCAATGATGATGGCTTATACTTTTGGAAAACGAATGTATTTACAGACTAACAGATTAATATTTACAAACTGACAAAAAACGAAACATTACAAGTGTCTCCCACGTGAACAAGCGATTCTTTTCTATAATAAAATGCGGAAAACGTAATCTTATTTACTGTTGTTTTTAATTACACAAATAAGGAATGTTTTCTTCTACTAAGAGCAGTGAAATGTATGCTAAATTGACAACGAAGTGATGAAACCTCTCCGCAAGCAAGTGGCAGCAATGGAGACCAGAGCGTGTGCGCATTCACAAGTAGTGGGGTACGATTCTGGCACGGGGTCGGTTTTTGGCACAAAACCGAATTCAAAACACCCCGTTTGATGCAGCTAAATGCACCAATCAGAGGCACTTATATGTTTTTTATTTGACCTCTTCTTCAGAAGCTGAAGTGGATAAAGAGTAAGGAGCAGAGGGAGAAGGGTTTGTACCAGATGTTGAACTGGTTGGAGGAAAAGGGATCTGACTGCATCCAGCGTTTCTGGCGCTGTGTGTTTAGGGACCACCTCCTTCAACAGTACCACACGCTACACCAGCTCCATAAAAGCCTTACTGATGGTCAGTGAGTCTTTTCTTTGGTTGTACTAATCATTTGTAACATTATTTGTATTTCTCTGGTAATTTGTGGTAGCATTTTGGGTTGCCTTGGAAGTCAGAAGAGCTGTTGCTTCGACTGTTGCTACTACTTTTATTACTTACCCGGAGTTTCAAGCTAACCTTTTTCTGACACCTCTGCCAAAGATAAGGAAATGCCACCTCATGCACATACTGAGGAGAAGGACGAGAAAGGGAACAAGAGGAAGATTTCGGGGGAAGGAGAAGACGATGAGGAGGAGACAAACACAGTAAAGAAAAAAAGAAAAATGACAAAGGGAAATAAGAGTAGTGAGGAAGAGGAGCAGTCCAGCACATCCACACAGTCCACACTGAGTCAGAAGAAGGAAGTCCAGAAACCCGTCTTCAGTGAGTCCCAGGATTCACACTCACTAGGGGGGCAGGAGATGGCCTTGACTGGCAAAGTCTAAAATCCCCCAGTAACTTCAAATATACCTCATCTTCAATAAATAATTTATGAATTTACATATTTATTTTAAATAAAATATTTTTTTCACTAAAGTCAAATCATCTGCAACTTGTCCTGATGTAGGTTCTCCTCTCAAGAAGGGGGAGACAGCTGACATCTGGATTTGGCCCAAATACAAGACCCAGCTACCAGTCACCTGTGGGGACAAGAAGGCCACACTCTACCGGGACAAGCTGGCCAGAGGTGGGAGCTTAACAGACTCTGTGAACCATGTCTGAGACCTAGTGGGAGGGGGGTTCAGGTGGGGTTTAGATCAGAGCAAAGAACAGCATGTTTGCGTTGTTGCTATGATTTGCTAGTTAACGAGTTATTAGCCCAGTTATATGTGTGTTTTGGTCAACAACAGGGAAGTTACTGCTTCCTACAACAACACAATACATGTAGTGTGCATTATGAGGAGAACAATGATTCAGGTGAAAAACAAGTTACATTTAAGTCTTTCAGCAAATCCTGTTAGCGTCAGTGTTTACTATTAACTCACCCTGGACGTTGGACAGAATCGCATGTTTCTGCTCACGAGACATTCGCTCGGTGTCCTCAGAAATGCTACGGGATATTTCTAGTCACAGTTCTGACCTCCTCATTCATGGTCTATTTAAGGGGAGGATTGCATTTTGGCAGAGGATCAGTGGTTCACCCCGGCTGGCTTTGAGGAGTTTGGGGGGAAGAACAGCCGTAAAAACTGGAAGACCAGTATTCGCTGTGAAGGCACCACTCTGGAAAAACTGATCCAGGTACAGCATACAGACATACAAACGGATCCTGGTACAGCATACAGACATGCAAACTGATCCTGGTACAGCATACAGACATACAAACTGATCCTGGTACAGCATACAGACATGCAAACTGATCCTGGTACAGCATACAGACATACAAACTGATCCTGGTACAGCATACAGACATACAAACTGATCCTGGTACAGCATACAGACATACAAACTGATCCTGGTACAGCATACAGACATACAAACTGATCTTGGTACGGCATGTATCTGCTTTTCACACACCAATCAAGCCCAGAGTATTTCAAGAATGTTCACATGTACTCCACACTAGATCAGCGGTATTCAAACCTTTAAGCAAAGACAAAAAAAATGCTGAATAATGTGTTTAGACCTGTGATGACCCACCTGACTTTTCACACAGCTGCTCCAGGTTTAGATTTGCAAGCAGATCCAACCCTTAGCTTGATTACAACTGCTCATTGAGGAGTACTTTTTGTGCCATCCTCACACTGGCCTTATAGTGTCTTAACTCGAACAGAAAGGCTAGTTCTACTCAAGGGCAGCTGTAAGAACGGGTAGGCTTGGACCTGCTAGGCAGGTCTAGATATACATAAGACTACATTTATCTACATAGGACTACATAGGACTGTCTTCTGTTACCACTGAAAAAAGGTGCGGCATTCTGTGTACCAACACGTTGAGCAAGACAGCCTCTACATTAATCTCTACACTGTTAAAACAAAGGGCAACTTAGCTGCCAACTTTAAGATCAAAACTCAATGTTGCTGTATTGTATGCTCTATAAAGAAAGCTACTCAACTGGTATTTGTTTGATGTGCCATCAAGTCTTTGAACATTGGAAAGCAATGTCCTTCTTTCTTTCTTTACCCTCTCCCATCACCGCCTCAGGAAGGTCATTTAACTTGCCCAATCTTTAAAAAAAGAAAAGTTGGACAGGTAAGAGACCAATCTTTCAATATTCCACATCCTCTGGATGACACAAAATAGGCCTGTCTGATGTGAAAAGGTCTGTTGTTAATGGTCCAAACACCTATTAATGTAAAATGTATAATGATTGGGCTGCCTGCATACTGTGTATATCAGCCTTGGACTGGTGTGATCTGAGTATAACTGATCTGTCCATATTGTCCCAACTAGTCCAACAAAGTACTGTTTCCCTCCAACCAATCAGCTGTCTCAAGCACAGGTATGTACACCCATCACCATTCAATAGAACCTTCCTGACAGCTCCTAATAGATGTCTTTATTTGTCCTTCCATCTGTCAGACTCAGAAAATGAGGTGAATGAAAAAGAAGAAGCAGAACAGGAATGGGAGGAAGGAGAGAGAGGAGAGCAGTCCACCCCTGCTGGAGGAGGGACCAGTCCAGGAGGGAGTCAGGTTGTTTCGCAAAAGACTGTCTTCCAAGTCACCTGTGGGGTCATCGATGGGATGTTGCACACGGACCGCTTTGCATCAGGTATGTATCTGAATATCTAATGTTGTAATTAACATTAGGGAACCCCATAGCATGTGTGTTTTCTCAGAAGTTTTTGGAGGACCCTAAGGAACATTTTACACATTAACATCCTTAGTTTTTCAATGTTCTTTAAATGAAACGCTTTTGGGATTTTCCTTCCTAGCATCTTCTATTCTCATCAAGATTACATCTGAGATTTGTCTTCTCTAGCCAGAACCAATTACAGTTGATCTCAATTGACAGTAGCCCGCAAGCATTTCTTTTAACCTGCAATATATGGGTATTTCAGATCAGAGGGCAGAGCTTGTGCGTGTGTTGTTACTATGATTTGCTAGTTAACGAGTTAGTAGTTACGTATACCAAGTTATATATACGTGTTGGTAAACAACAGATGAGTTACGGATTCCAACAAGCACACAAAACATTCTGAACTACACTTGAAGTTGTCTTTGAACATCAATTTGATTATGTAACATCCAAAGGGGAACTGTTGTATTTTGAGACAGGCTCACACTGACAAATGCCTCAGTGTTCAATGTGTACTCACACTGACAAATGCCTCAGTGTTCAATGTGTACTCACACTGACAAATGCTTCAGTGTTCACTGTGTACTCAAACTGACAAATGCACAAGATTCTTCAGTGTGTCTTAGGATTCACACTCACTGGGGAGGCAAGACTGGGAAAGTCTAAAGTCCCTCTGTAATTCCAAAATCACATCATTTTCAATAAATAATTTATGTATTTACATTTTTTTTTAATTAAATCTTTTTAAGTTTCCAAACACCTCTTGTTAGCTTTACTGTAACTAAAAGTCTCAATGAAAGGCTTTAAATGTAAAGTCATGACTATTGGTGGAACACTTCATAGAGGGCTCTATGAAGAACCATTAGATGATACAGTTGTTCTTTGTAGAACCATATGCATTCTGTTCTTGGAATAACCCTTCATCTAAAGTTCAAGTTTGGACCACATGCAAAGAGTTCTGCTGGGCACCAGAAAGTGTTCCTCTAACTTTTTCAACTTTTTAGTTTTAATCTAACTCAGTGTAACAGCCTGTAACTGTAATATTGTTGTCTTTGTTACACTCTGGATCCAATCCCAGGGTCGCCCGATTATCCATTCTATGATTCAGCTGAAGAAGAGGAGGCTCAGAAGGAGCAAGAAACAGGCAATAGAAAGAGGAAAACGCCAAAGGGAAATGAGAGTGGTGAGGAAGATGAGCAGCCCAGCACATCCACCCAGTCCACGCCGATTAAGATGAAGAAAGCCCAGAAGCCTGTGTTCTGTGAGTGCCAGGGTTCACACTCACTAGGGGGCAAGAGGTGGCCTTGACAGGGAAAGTCTGAAGTCCCTCTGTAATTCCAAAATAACATCAATGACATCTGGACTTGGCCCAAACACAAGACCCACCTACCAGTTACCTGCAGGGACAAGAAGAATAAGAAGAATAATTTATTTATTTACATATTTATTTTTAATGAAATCTGTTTTTTCACTACAGTCACAAGTTGATTGTCTCCAACGTGTCCTGATGCAGGTTCTCCTCTCAAGAAGGGGGAGACAGCTGACATCTGGACTTGGTCCAAATACAAGACCCAGCTACCAGTCACCTGTGGGGACAAGAAGGCCACACTCTACCGGGACAAGCTGGCCAGAGGTGGGAGCTTAACAGACTCTGTGAACCTTGTCTGAGACCTAGTGGAGGGGGGGGTTCAGGTGGGGTGCAGACCAGAGCAAAGAGCAGCATGTTTGCATTGTTGCTATGATTTGCTAGTTAGCGAGTTATTAGCCCAGTTATATGTGTGTTTTGGTCAACAACAGGGAAGTTACTGCTTCCTACAACAACACAATACATGTAGTGTGCATTATGAGGAGAACAATGATTCAGGTGAAAAACAAGCTCCATTTAAGTCTTTTAGCAAATACTGTTATCGTCAGCATTCATTGTTAACTCACACTGGACGTTGGACAGAATCGCATGTTTCTGCTCACGAGACATTCGCTCAGTGTCCTCAGAAATGCTACGGTACATTTCGAGTCACTTGTCTGACCTCCTCATCAATGGTCTGTTTAAGGGGAGGATTGCTTACAGGCCGGGGATCAATGGTTCACCCCAGCTGGCTTTGAGGAGTTTGGGGGGAAGAAGAGCTTTAAGAACTGGAAGACCAGCATCCGGTGTCATGGCACAACTCTAAAAAAACTATTCCAGGTACAGCATGTATCCTCTTTTCATACTCCAATCAAGCCCAGAGAATTTGTACACTGTTCACATACATTACTCCACACTACATCAGTAGTATTCAAACGTTTTAAGCAAAGAATATTAATTGTGTCAGCCAGAATTTCAGAGGACCCTATTCTTCAGTCAGAATTTGTTGTGCACCCACTTGATTTGTGCATATTTTTGAGGAGGATCATTTTTAAAATAAAATTCTCAGTACATGTAGTCAACTCAAGAAATGTCGGCACAATTCATGAAATTTAGCAAAAGTGAATGCAAAAAATACGCAACGCAATTAATTTCATATTTTGGGCTGAAACTTATTTAAACACAACAATTCTCTCAAACACAAAACATTTTATTAAGTTGTGTGATATCTTTCTGAAAAAACAGGTTTCACAATTATTTAAACTTATGTTTGGAGTGGATAACAGCGTTAAGACACTTCCTATAAAGTCTGACAAGACTGGCACACATTTTTGGAAGGATCTTGCATCTACATAGGACTGTATTTCATAATATTTTCTTAACACTGGATAGAGGCAAGACAAAATCTACATTAAACCCTACCCTATTAAAATGAAGGGCGCTGTAACACTATAACTACAGTATAGAGGCAACTTTACTGCCACCAACTTTAAGAAGACCAAAACTGAATGTTGCTGTATTTTTGTGAAGATACTAACTGCACCGGTGTCTGTCTGATGTGCCATCAAGTCATTGAACATAGGAAGGCAATGTCCTTCTCTCTTTCTTTACCCTCTCCCATCACCTCTACAGGAAGGTTATTTAACTTCTCCAATCTTTAAAAGAAGAAAACCTGAACAGGTAAGAGACCAATCTTAACATTTTATACATCCTCCGGATGACACAAAATAGGCCTGTCTGATGTGAAAAGGGCTGTTTTTATTGGTCCAAACACCTATTAATGTAAAATGTATAATGATTGGGCTGCCTGCATACTGTGTATATCAGCCTTGGACTGATGTGATCTGAGTATAACTGATCTGTCCATATTGTCCCAACTAGTCCAGGAGAGAACTGTTTCCCTCCAACCAACCAGCTGTCTCAAGAACAGGTATGTACACCAATCACCATTCAATAGAATCTTTCTGACAGCTCCTAATAGACGTTTTTATTTGTCCTTCCATCCGTCAGACTCAGAACATGAGGCGAATGACGAAGAGGAAGCAGAACAGGAATGGGAGGAAGTAGTGGGGTATATGTTTGAATCAGGTATAAATTTGAATCTGTAATTAATATTAGAATATTAATAGCTTTTGTCATTTGTCTGATGCTTTTGGGGAACCCTAAGGAAAATTGTGCGCATTAGCAACCTTCTTTTTCTTGGTGTTCCTCACATGAAACTCTTTCAGCATTTTCCTGCCTTACATCTTCTATCCTCATCAAGATTACATCTGGGATTTATCTTTTGTACCCAGAGCCAATTCTAGGAGATTCTAGTAGCCCACAAGCATTTTTTGTAGTCGGCTGTGTGGGAATGTTCATTTTCACCCATTGAGCTATTTTCTTATAGCCATTGCCTGATTTGTGTAGCTCAACATCCTTCTGTCACACATCATTGCTGAATTGTCAGGTCTTACCCATAGTGATGGATGATTATGGGAATTTGGCCTGTGTGTAACCTCATATCTATACCCTAGTGAAACAGGAAGTTATGGCTTACCACTTAAGTATGCCTAATCATTCAGGTGAACCTAAAAACATGAAATATGAATCGGAAGATACTTCAGTTAGATTTTACTCCTAATAATTTCTAGGGTTGTCAAAAATCGTGGCACATGTTTTGGAGAACTTTTGTTTAATTTTTTTCACATGTATTTTTTTCAGTCATTTTACTTGAATTAAAGGTCTGATTTTAGTGAATATTTTGAATGAAAGACCAAGAGGATTAAAAGCAAAAAGATTGTTTTCACAGCCCATTTTGCTCATATTTACCATGGGTACCAATATTAGTGGAGGGCACTATACCATTCCACATGGTGACATAGCCTATCTGTGGCTGAATTCCAATAGGAATGATGCATGACTTTGCAAGCCAGCTAAATGTGACATGTAGCTCTGATGTGGTCCGTAAACCAGGAGTTTCCTAACACCACTTGTTAGCTTTACTCTAACTAAAACTCTCAATGAAAGGCCTTAAATGTAAAGTCATGACTATTGGTGGAACACTTCAGAGAGGGCTCTATGAAGAACCATTAGATGATACAGTTGTTCTTTGTAGAACCATATGCATTCTGTTCTTGGAATAACCCTTCATCTAAAGTTCAAGGGGGGACCACATGCAAAGAGTTCTGCTGGGCACCAGAAAGTGTTCCTCTAACTTTTTCAACTTTTTAGTTTTAATCTAACTCAGTGTAACAGCCTGTAACTGTAATATTGTTGTCTTTGTTACACTCTGGATCCAATCCCAGGGTCGCCCAATTATCCATTCTATGATTCAGCTGAAGAAGAGGAGGCTCAGAAGGAGCAAGAAACAGGCAATAGAAAGAGGAAAACGTCAAAGGGAAATGAGAGCGTTGAGGAAGATGAGCAGCCCAGCACATCCACCCAGTCCACGCCGATTAAGATGAAGAAAGTCCAGAAGCCTGTGTTCTGTGAGTGCCAGGGTTCACACTCACTAGGGGGCAAGAGGTGGCCTTGACAGGGAATGTCTAAAGTCCCCCTGTAATTCCAAAATTACATCAATGACATCTGGCCCAAATACAAGACCCAGCTACCAGTTACCTGCAGGGACAAGAAGGCCACACTCTACTGGGACAAGCTGGCCAGAGGTGGGGAGAGGGGGATCTCAATTATCATTCCATGCTTACTTGGATCCTCCCTCCTTTCTCCCTTTTCAAGATTGAATCTGAGATTATTTCCTGTGGCAGAGCCAGAACATTCTATTGACAAGAAGCTCAAATGTTTATTTTGGTCAGCAGTGTGGATTGTTGATTTCTGCTAGTTAATAGGCCAGTTATATGTAAGTATTAGTCAGCGATGCAGCAGCTACTGATTCAACTGAATGTCAAAAAAGATTAAAAAAATAATAATAAATGGTTACAAAACAGGGGCAGTCATGTATTTTTATATTTGCTTTGAGATAACTTCTGATGTGATTGTTCAAACACCAATTAGTGGAGGAAATTGTTACTATAGAGCTGCCTTTGCCTTTGGATTTAATCAGCCTATATAACTTATCTGAGTAACACTGATCAGTTCATGTCAACCCTAACCCTAACTAGTCCAATTTGTTTCCCTCCAAACAACTAGCAAGGTCAGCCAGAGGTATGTACACTCTTTCTGACAGCTCTTAATAGACATTTTTGTTTGTCCTTCAATATCTGTCAGATTCAGAACATAAGGATCACGAAAAGGATGATGAAGAAGTGGAAGTTGAACAGGAAAGGGAGGAAGGAGAAAGAGGAGAGCAGACAACTCCTGCTGGAGGAGGGACCAGTCCAGGAGGGAGTCAGGTTGTTTTGCAAAAGACTGTCTTCCAAGTCACCTGTGGGGTCATCGATGGGATGTTACACAAGGACCGCTTTGCATCAGGTATTTGGTATTTGAATCTTTTGAACTAATTACAAAAATACACCTTTAATACGTCATCAAGACAACGTAGGGCTATATGACATTGACATTCAACGTAACCACCCCACATTCACAGTGACCATAACCTTTATTGAGTGGAATAAACTGATTTAACACTACGCTCAACACCTATGTGACTTACAATACACTAAATGACACGACATGAATACACGGTGACTGAAACCATCAAGAATGCACCAGTATAACGCAGTATGACAGGATGCTGCATCACACATAGCCATCGCATTGCCCAAATCAATGTCCTCACCAAATAAACAAGAACAAACTCACAACAATAAGTCACATTAACTCTTACGACCAAGAAGCAAGCAAAAATGCCAGGAGGAACAACACAATCAAGATTCAGGCTTCCCCAGAAATTCCAGCCAAGCTGCTGAATCTAAACGCACACGTATGCCACCACGCACATTCAAAGGCACAGCAAGCCAGGCCACTGAAACTGAACATGCTTCACGCCAGCAGCAACGATCTAAAGCAAGCTATAATAATAAATATCTATAAACAGGTCCGGCACCAGGATTAAGTTTGTCTGTTTATCGATCTCCTCCTGCTGTGTTTCAGTCTTAAATACAACTGGATACAAAAACACTAAGCCCCCTTAAGACCCATCATGGCGCCGGTCCTGATAGTAAAAATACATAAAAATTCAACAAACTTACCAAAGCTGCTTATTGTTTGAAATCAAAATTCCACCCTTCTTTCTTTTTTTGAAAAAGACTTATGTTTTAGTAAATTCGCCACCAAATCTATTTATTCTCCTCCATCTGCCATTCGGCCAAAAGTAAAAATCTAAACAACAAACCTAAAGCACTACAGCTAAAAATCGAAAGTTTCAAACAACCGGAGATAATGCTAGGTCAGGTTCGCAAGTTTTCTTCAGTTACTAACTGCCACTCCTATCAGCAACACAAAGTGCTGACGTAAGCCTAGGCCAGCTAGAAGGTTCCAGTGTGTCAAAGAATACGCCCAACACGGAAAACTTGAAATCTGATTGGTTAATTAATATGACAATCAACAACATGGTCCCGTTCGCTTCTGTAGCAAAGGGGATTCACTCAAAATTCTGAAGGCCTCCAGTTTACCCGGAGACAGCACAGGTGAAAAATCTGATTGGATAAAAGCTTTAATTTATGAGCTGCATGAGAAGGAACTGAGGGAGAGAGTAGAATTAAAATTACGTTAATAGACTGATGGGAATGAACTTTGTAAAATACATATAGCGTTAATGAAAACATATATTAAATAATAAAATATAATTTTCTGATTATGACAATATTAGGCCAGCAGATAAGGCCTTGCTGGCCCTGACGCCCCACCACTGCTCTTTTGTGATGCTTTGCCAGGCCTTTACTGCAGCTGTCTTCAGTTGTTGTTTGTTCGTGGGCTTTCTGCCTTAAGTTTTGCATGCTCGATCAGGTTGAGATCAGGTGATTGACTCGGCCATTGCACTTCTTTGCCTTAAAAAACTCTTGGGTTGTTTCGCAGTATGTTTTGGGTCATTGTCCATCTGTAAAGTGAAGCGCTGTCCAATCAATTTCAATGCATTTGGCTGAATCTGAGCAGATAATATATCCCTATACACTTCAGAATTGATCCGGCTGCTTCTGTCTTCTGTCACATCATCAATAAACAATAGTTACCCAGTGCCATTGGAAGCCGTGCATGCTCATGCCATCACACTGCCTCCACCGTGTTTTACAGATTATGTGGTATGCTTCAGATCATGAGCCGTTCCAAGCCTTCTCCATACTTTTTTCTTCCCATTATTCTGGTACAGGTTGATCTTAGTTTAATCTGTCCTAAGAATGCTGTTCCAGAACTGGGCTGGCTTTTTTAGATGTTTATTGGCAAAGTCTAATCTGGCCTTTCTATTCTCGAGGTTTATGAATGATTTGCACCTTGTAGTGAACCGTCTGTATTTGCTCTCGTGTCTTTTCTTTTCTTGATGGTAAACTTGGATAATGATATGCCTACCTCCTGGAGAGTGTTCTTCACTTGGCTGGATGTTGTGAAGGGGTTTTTCTTTGCCATGCCAAGGATCCTACGATGATCCACCACTGGTGTCATCCGTGGACATCCAGGCCTTTTTGTGTTGCAGAGCTCACCTGTACGTAGTTTTTTCTCAGAATGTACCAGACTTTTCATTTGGCCACTCCTAATGTTTCTGCTATCTCTCTGATGGATTTTTTGCAGCCTTATGATGGCCTGTTTCACTTGCATTGAGATCTCCTTTGACCGCATGTTGTGGGTTCAGAGCAACAGCTTCCAAATGCAAATGCCACACCTGGAATCAACTCCAGACCTTTTACCTGCATAATTGATGAAGAAACAATTAAGGAATAGCCCACAACTGTCCATGAAACAGCTTCTGAGTCAATTGTCCAAATACTTTTGGTCCCTTGAAAAAGAGGGGGCTACATATTAAAGAGCTGTAATTCCTAAACCCTTCCTCCAATTTGGATGTGAATACGCTCAAATTAAAACAGAGAGACTACACTTTTAGCCCATATTCATTATTTACCTGTAACATGAATATATTTTGGCAAACAGCCAAAATTACAAAACTTGTGTCCCTGTCCAATTGTTTCCGGACCTAATTGTGTGTATATAAGTATTGCCCAAAAATTGTACCATTATAATAGTACCCTATTATAATAATACACTTAAAATAATACCCTAAAATACTAACAGTCCCCAGTAGTTAAAATTAGCCATATTGTTTTTACGACATTTCTTTCAAAATTTAGCAGAAACATCCATTTTATAAAAACAAAATATTTCTTTAAATATTTCTGTATTTCTTTCACCAACAGCTGGAAAGAGAAGTTCCTAGTATTCATTTACCTTTATCCCCAAAATGCATTGCAAACCAACACCCCTTGATTGCGCTAGTGGGCCATTGCCCTCTTACAGATTTCAATAGTGGTTCTTTCAGCCATAACCCAATTTCAGTAAATCTTTCTTCTCCAGTCCTTTGGTACACCCAACCGGACAGACTTTTGTTGTAGCCGTGTACAATAACACCTAAGTCGCTTGTCCACTAATCATCGAGCCCTCTAGGAGATTAATCAGGTGAGTTCATCCAGGGCTAAGACAAATACATGTCCGGTATTTGGGACCTCAGGGACGGGAGTTGAGAGACACTGATCCAATGTCACTCTGGTCAGAAGTAGGTCTATATTGGATTGACACTTGGGTCCATACTTTTTCTGTTTCCCCAGGGACTTGTGGGAAAAGTATCCGTACAGAGCGGAGCTGGATGACCCCAGTGGAGTTTTTGAGGGAGGGGTCAGTCATGGCAGAGACCTCCTGGAAGAAAGACATTCTGTGTGATGGGAATCCTCTCAGTATCCTCATCAAGGTACAGAGGGATAAAGATAAAGCCTTTAATAACCTTTCTTTACTATGTTTCCCATTTTTACATGAAAATGTTTACTATTAATGTAAACATTTCATGTAAAAATGTCCTTGTTTGTCCTTGCTAATGTCCTTGTTTGTTTCTAATTTCAGAATAAGGACTTGATAATTCACCCTCTCTTGTGCAACTGCAAGTTGTGCAAAACCGGAGACTTGGTATGATGCCCCCTCGACCCTCTGGGACCCTCTGGTTGAACCAAATTACCCATTAGCCAATCAGAGTGATCCTTTATTTTAAGAGTCCCAATTTCTATCTGTAGATGTTCTATATACAGTAATACTATCAACAAACATTCAACAAAATGTCTGTTTATAAGCAACTACTTGCTAAAGTTAGGGTTAGGTTTTGAATATGGTTTAGGGTGAAGGTTCAGGTTAGGATTAGGATAAATGTTAAGATTAGTGTTACGGTTAATTGATAGTTAAAATGTTACTGATAGTGAGTACATAATCTATTGTAGCTATCACATGCTTCATTTAAAATCATACAATTCAAGTTTTTGAAAAATAAGGCATAATCAATTAATAAATTGTAGTTTATGAAGGTCTTTTTACATCAGCAGCTTGTAACCGCTTGTACAGATAACCAACCTAAAGCTACAATAGTAGATGTTTGTTTGCTAACCAAGTTCTTCGGATCTTCCTCTCTCCTCTGTCTTCACAGCAAGACCAGATTAAGGATGATGACTGCTTCATCTGTAGAAGCCAAGGAAATTTGATATGCTGTGAGGAATGTCCACGCTCTTTCCATCAGGGATGTCACATACCTAATTTAAATAATGCAATGCTGAGGTGAGTTCTGCTGTAGCCAGAAAATACATTTCTTTATTAACAGTTTTTACTGACAGTCAGAAACCGGCATCCAGACGGATTTTAGACAGTACAGTCACCTGATAAACAACTATATATCACTGCCATAGCAAGTAAATGTTTTCATTACAGAGAAGGGTGTTGCTGTTCGAGATGGCTACTAGAAAATATACTGTACAGTTGTATATAAATAAAGGTCTATGTAGCTCACTTGCTATAGCATGATGCTGGCCAGTACGGAAAAGTATGGAAACGCATGCAGTTGTTTGAATAAGTTGCTTTGAATCGAGAATTTGATAAATTACTTAAATGTAAATTCAGAATTTTGTTGAAATATTTTGTACCTTGATACGCTTAACTATTCTTTACAGTATTTTGTCATTTTACCAACAAAGTGAAGTGACTCAGAGCTGCCGGGTTGCCCGTGGGCATTTATTCTAACCCAAAACACACATGAAGACATCACAAAACTAAAAGTATCCAGGGGTTTAATCAAGGAAACCGGCACACAGACCTGGACATCAGTCTTCTTGCAGGGCAGTTAGGCTGCATCACCCTCCCTTTTGTCAAATGAAACGCACAAACAGCACAGTTAGTACTGCCAGACTGACCTCGCCTCACCTGTCTGGGAGTCCCTATTTGTCCGAAGAGCCCTGATAGTATTCAGGTGTGCTTTTGGAATCCCAGTTCTTCTCCTTTGGGGGACCTTCCACGCCTGTTGGCGCGATGCTGACGTTCAGGCCGGTGCACCCACAGCCTGAGCGTGTGTTTGTGTCAATACAGGAATGATCTTCCCTGGGTGTGCACGTTCTGTATACTGAGAACCAGTCAATCATGGCGTCAACCCAGTAAGAACACTTACCAGGAGGTTCTGAACTACCGAACCTCTGACCGTCTTCTGGTGAGAAACATTATTAACTACTAGCATCGGGCCAAATGCCAGTCAATTAATCATCAAACTGTATCTGTCTATCTACACGTCCGTCCATTATATACAGTGAGGGAAAAAATTATTTGATCCCCTGCTGATTTTGTACGTTTACCCACTGACAAAGAAATGATCAGACTATAATTTTAATGGTAGGTGTTATTTGAACAGTGAGAGACAGAATAACACCAAAAAAATCCAGAAAAACGCATGTCAAAAATGTTATAAATTGATTTGCATTTAATGAGTGAAATAAGTATTTGATCCCCTCTCAATCAGAAAGATTTCTGGCTCCCAGGTGTCTTTTATACAGGTAACGAGTTGAGATTAGGAGCACATTCTTAAAGGGAGTGCTCCTAATCTCAGCTTGTTACCTGTATAAAAGACACCTGTCCACAGAAGCAATCAATTAATCAGATTCCAAACTCTCCACCATGGCCAAGACCAAAGAGCTGTCCAAGGATGTCAGGGACAAGATTTTAGACCTACACAATGCTGGAATGGGCTACAAGACCATCGCCAAGCAGCTTGGTGAGAAGGTGACAACAGTTTGTGCGATTATTCGGAAATGGAAGAAACACAAAAGAACTGTCAATCTCCCTCGGTATGGGGCTCCATGCAAGACCTCACCTCGTGGAGTTGCAATGATCATGAGAACGGTGAGGAATCAGCCCAGAACTACACGGGAAGATCTTTTCAATGATCTCAAGGCAGCTGGGACCATAGTCACCAAGAAAACAATTGGTAACACTACGCCGTGAAGGACTGAAATCCTGCAGCGCCCGCAAGGTCCCCCTGCTCAAGAAAGCACATATACAGGCTGAAGTTGATGAACATCTGAATGATTCAGAGGAGAACTGGGTGAAAATGTTGTGGTCAGATGAGACCAAAATTGAGCTCTTTTGCATGAACTCAACTCGCCGTGTTTGGAGGAGGAATGCTGCATATGACCCCAAGAACACCATCCCCACCGTCAAACATGGAGGTGGAAACATTATACCGTCAAACATTGGGGGTGTTTTTCTGCTAAGGGGACAGGACAACTTCACCGCATCAAAGGGACGATGGACAGGCCATGTACCGCCAAATCTTGGGTGAGAACCTCCTTCCCTCAGCCAGGGCATTGAAAATGGGTCTTGGATGGGTATTCCAGCATGACAATGACCCAAAACACATGGCCAAGGCAACAAAGGAGTGGCTCAAGAAGAAGCACATTAAGGTCCTGAAGTGGCCTAGCCAATCTCCAGACCTTAATCCCATAGAAAATCGATGAAGGGAGCTGAAGGTTCAAGTTGCCAAATGTCAGCCTCGAAACCTTAATGACTTGGAGAAGATCTGCAAAGAGGAGTGGGACAAAATCCCTCCTGAGATGTGAGCAAACCTGGTGGCCAACTACAAGAAACGTCTGACCTCTGTGATTGCCAACAAGGGTTTTGCCACCAAGTACTACGTCATGTTTTGCAGAGGGGTCGAATACTTATTTCACTCATTAAAATGCAAATCAATTTATAACATTTTTGCCATGCGTTTTTCTGGATTTTTTTGTTGTTATTCTGTCTCTCACTGTTCAAATAAACCTACCATTAAAATTATAGACTGATCATTTCTTTGTCAGTGGGCGAACATACAAAATCAGCAGGGGATCAAATAATTTTTTCCCTCATTGTATGTAACATTAAATAATTGTACTGAATGAAATGTACAGTGCCTTGCGAAAGTATTCGGCCCCCTTGAACTTTTCGACCTTTTGCCACATTTCAGGCTTCAAACATAAAGATATAAAACTGTAATTTTTTGTGAAGAATCAACAACAAGTGGGACACAATTATGAAGTGGAACGAAATTTATTGGATATTTCAAACTTTTTTAACAAATAAAAAACTGAAAAATTGG
>JACXGI010011178.1:0-25459 GCA_016801175.1 Esox masquinongy | reverse complement strand
AGGACAGGTAGTCTGAGGACAGGTAGACTGAGGACAGGTAGTCTGAGGACAGGTAGACTGAGGACAGGTAGTCTGAGGGCAGGTAGACTGAGACAGGTAGTCTGAGGGCAGGTAGACTGAGGATAGGTAGACTGAGGACAGGTAGTCTGAGGGCAGGTAGACTGAGGACAGGTAGTCTGAGGACAGGTAGACTGAGGATAGGTAGACTGAGGACAGGTAGTCTGAGGACAGGTAGACTGAGGGCAGATAGCCTGAGGGAAGGTAGACTGAGGGCAGGGAAACCTCCAAACTGTCAACTATAAAAACCTAGTCTAATCAAAGTCACCATGCAACTAGATATACTGAACTGATACTTTAAACATGTACATATATTCTACATCCACGGGTTGTAAGTATATTCAACATTCACTTTGTGTAGTTGTGTATTTTGTGTGTTAATACTTGTCTTCCACTACCAGTATCATTCTACTGGTAGTGGAAGACAAGTATTATTAAGTAGTATGTGTGAATAAAAGTGATTGGGATCATTCTGCAGTGCTGCTATTTCCACCTTTTTACATGACATGTTCAGGTATGACAAGATGCTGAGTGTACGGTAACATAATGTCCCTCTGTCAATAACCTCTGTACTTCCCTGCGTAGATGTGTGCATTATCTATGTGTAACTAATTATTTTAACTGTGAATGTCCATATAGAATAGTCCCATGGCTCATCATCCTGTGTGATATGTCCTTATTGTGTAGTCTGTCCTTACATGTCTGCCAGTGGCATCACCACAGCAAGTAGAACTCTGTGGAAATGTACTTAGGGAATAAAGATTCGGATTCCCTCAGTCTCTTTCCCTCCCTTACTCCCTTTCTCCTCCCTCCCCTCTTTCTCCTGTTGCCTTCGTCCCTCTTTCTATCCCTCCTATAGCTAAGGCGTCCGGGTCAGGGGGCAGTACCATTATTGGGGAGAACACGGGGGTATTCATCGGGGGGCTTCCAGAGGACTTCACTTTACTCAGACAGGACTCAGGTAGGTCTCTACAAAATCACGCGTAGTTAGCTTGACTCTAATGTCATATTGTAGTATGGAAACATGATAGTTATTCCATTAATGTCCAAAGCCTCTCTGTCTTATTCTCTGTCCATTGTTCTCTTCTCTCTTTTTCTAGGCGATACCCAGTTAGTGAAGCAGGGGTTTTCTGGTTGCCTTAGAAACGTGCAGGTGAAGATGAGTGACAGCCCCTCTGAGGTGTGGCAGCCTCTTGATTGGTCCAGAGCCACAGAGCGAGTGGGGGCCTATGAGAGCTGGGAGGGATGTCCCACCCACACGGAGGAGGGGGCTCACTTCCTGGGGCAAGGTAAGAAGTGACAGATGATTGGCTCAATCCCAAGTCAACCCTTTACACCCTGTGTGGAGGTCTGAGTGGATTGACTGGTGTAAGCAATATGCTAATAGCTCCATCTTGCCCTTTGACAGGCTAGGTAGAAGTTTCACTATAATAGTTAGATCAATGAAATCTTCCCAGATATTTACAAGTGCATAGGGTGTGGGACATAGGGTTTCTTTGGAATCGGGTCATGGTTCTGAACCTTGACGCCTCAGTCAATATATTGGGTAGCTGGCACTTTCGGGGTTTGATCAAGAACGAGGAAATCAAGTGATATTGTTGGCATCTCCATATCCTCTTTTACCTTTGTAACTGGCCACCGTGGTTTGTGGAGTAAAGCTAAGCAGACAGTTAAGATGCTTGTTAGCGTCGTGGTGGAGTGTGTGTTTTGTGTGTTTCCTGCGACAGGGTACTTAGAGTTGAGTCCGGAGGTGTTCAGTGGAGGACAGGATTTTGACATCTCCTTTGAGTTCAGGACAGACCAACTCAACACTCTACTACTATTCTCCTACAACACACACTCTTCTGATTATATACTGGTGAGCATATATATATACACACACACACACACACGCAAACTTGTTTTACTATACTTGAAAGGCCTTTTTTGGGACCTAAAGTTTATTTCCATTAAATATCCTCTTTTCAGTAACCCTTACCTCTAACTTAACACTATACTTAACCCCCAAAATCTAAACCTAAAACATAATACTTAATCTTAACCTGATTCCTAACTCTAATCCTAAACCCCTAATGCCTACTGGCCTGTCTGTCCCAGGCTGAGTTGGAGGGAGGCATGCTGTCCATGTTTCTGTCCTGGAATGGTCACATGACTGAATTGAGCATGTGGGCGGGGCTTAGCTACTGCGATGGGGGATGGAACCAACTGTCATTGGTCAAACAAGGGTCTGTTATCTCGGCCTCCATCGGTGATTGGTCAGAGCAGCTGAGGGGACTGGCGGAGGGAGAGTTTCAGCTGGACTCACCCCTCTACCTGGGAGGAGTTCCTCCCAAAATAAACCATGAAGCTCTTATCAGCCATAGTCACATGCATGGTAAGAAAATACACACGCAGGCAATTCCATCAACACACACACACGCTCACATCTAACCCCCTAACTTCTCTCAGGTCTGGGAGGGTGTGTCAGGGGCGTGAACATTCGGAGTGATCCTGTTACCATTCGTACTGGTATACTGGGGGTTACTGCTGTTAGTCTGTCTGCTGCCCTCCGCCGCTCTGTCAGGGTGAATATGGACGGATGCCCAGCAACAGACAGTGTCTACCGCTGCCGTGGAAACGACTCTGTCCTGGTGTACACAGGTGGGGAGACACAGAGCAGAGACCCAGGAGGACAGCCTTTTACAGGTAACACACACTGACACACACACACACACACACACACACACACACACCCAGGAGGAAAGCAGTTTACAGGTAACACACACTGACACAAACACACACACACGTCTGGGAGGACAGCCTTTTACAGGTAATACACACTGACACACACACGCACCTGGGAGGACAGCCTTTTACAGGTAACACACACCCTGGGAAACACACACACACACCTGAGAGGACAGCCTCTTACAGGTAACACACACCCTGATAAACACACACACACACCTGAGAGGACAGCCTTTTACAGGTTACACACACCCTGGTAAACACACACACACACCTGAGAAGTTAGCCTTTTACAAGTAACACACACCTTGAGAAACACATTCTCACACCTGAGAGGACAGTCTTTTACGCCGTGTGAGCCCATAGTAACACAACAGTCATTTCTAGACTTCATTTCTGTCAGAATTACTCTACAACTGGCCAGAAACACACCAACAGAAAGATGTTTTCTCTAATATGTCAATAGGATACTGGAGATCATCTAGTACCTCAGAGTACACCTGTCTACCTGTCAGTCTGTTGAATATAGTACCTCAGAGTACACCTGTCTACCTGTCAGTCTGTTGAATATAGTACCTCAGAGTACACCTGTCTACCTGTCAGTCTGTTGAATATAGTACCTCAGAGTACACCTGTCTACCTGTCAGTCTGTTGAATATAGTACTTTATAGTATATAGTATCTGTGGAACCTTCCATATGTAACAATTGTGTGTGTGTGTGTGTGTGTGTGTGTGCGTGCGGGTGTGTGTGTGTGTAGAGTACCTTTACAGGGTGGTGGCGTCTGGGGTGGGAGGATGGTCAGCAGGACCCTGGGAACGCGTGCGCTTCCGGGAAACAGGTAATCATGGAAATGATTTATCAGGGTTCTGTGTCTATCTACTAACCGATGGAACGGCAATGCTTCTTTACACGGTGGAAAGACGGAGAGAGAGAAAATAGAATAACACAACTGCAGGGTCTCTCTCCAACAGAGCTCCCTGGTATTAGTTAGTGTCAGAGTTTTCAGGCATGCCCGTTCTCCATCCTGCTTTATCTGGCCAGTGTTCTGGTTCCCAGATGAGATGGAGAGTCCTGATAGCTTATCACCTGTCCCAGAGCCTCAGCAGCCCTGTCAAACACACTGGCCTGTGCAAATGGGAGATGTGTCGTTGTGGCCTGGGAATGGTGTGTCTGTTTGTGTGTGTTTGTCTGTGTGTGTGTGTGTTTTTGTGTGTCTCTGTATGTTGTTTGTGTCTCTATGTGTCTGTTTTTGTCTGTGTGTGTCTGTGTTTTTGGGTGTGTGTCTGTGTTTGTCTGTGTGTCTGCGTATGTTTGTGTCTGTGTGTGTCTGTTTTTGTCTTTGTGTGTCTGTGTTGGTGTGTGTGTGTGTATGTTTGTGTGTGTGTGTGTGTGTGTGTGTTTTTGTCTGTGTTTGTCTGTGTGTGTTTATGTTTGTCTTTGTGTGTCTGTGTATGTTGTATGTGTCTGTATATGTCTATGTATATCTGTGTGTGTCTGTATGTGTTGGTGTGCGCATGAGATTGAATGTGTGTGTAAGGGTCCTTTCACATGGCACAATAAGGGGAATTGGGGCCCATAGATAAAACCTGGGACACACATTATCCAGATCCTGCAACTGTAAGGTGATATAAATCATACGAGTGATTTTGCTCCATGTTAACTGAGATGGATAATCCTGGTATAAGGAGCCACTGGAGGCTTTCCCTGTTCCTCCAGTATTTATGTTAAAGACTGTTGACCTGAGACGACCCGCTTTTACCCCAGCCATGCATAAAACCCACACACTCCTGTTACATCACATCATCACAGAGCTGTTGTTGTGTCTGCCCAGGCCTCGTCATTAACGCCAAGAGAGGGAGAGAGAGGAGCGAGAGAGGGACAGAGTGGGGATTGAGGTGGAGAGACAGAAGGTAAAAGATAGGAGAGAGAAAAGAGAGGGAGAGAAAAGGAGCAGAGCAGCTGATTGCGGTGAAATATGGTCCAGAATGAATGGTGGATGTATTAAATCAGGGCTGAAGAAGTTACAACTCTAATAAATTGTATTTATGCTAATGGTTAGATATGATTTACCAGCTCTATTAAAATGAAGAATATGTGGGCTGCTTTTCTTTAGGCACTCCCTCTACCACTCTCTACCTCTCTCTACAACTCCCTCTACCACTCTCTACCTCTCTCTACAACTCCCTCTACCACTCTCTACCTCTCTCTACCACTCCCTCTACCTAACTCTCTCTACCTCTACCTCTTCCCCTCTTTACCTTTCTCTCTACCACTCCCTCTTCCTCACTCTACTTCTTTTCTATCCACTTTCTACCTCTTTCTCTCTCTATCTCTCTATTTATCTAACTCTCTCTACCTCTTTCTCTACAGTACATCTCTCTACCTCTGTTTCTCTCTCCTACTCTCCCTTTTTCACTCATCCTCTCTTTGCTCCTTTTCTCATCTATCTGTCCCAACCTCATTGTTTTGTTGTAACTACCTCCCTAAAAGGTCCTTTCCTCTGTCCTCGTCCTTTCTCTTTGTCTTCTGTATTCTGTGCTATTGTCTCCTTTGTCCTTGCATGTCTTGTTATTGTTCTCTTGTCTCCCCCCCTCTCAATATTCTCCTCCTCCACTGTTTCTCTGTCCAGTCCCCCAGATGGTGGCTCCTCCCTTTAGCATACAGAGTGGGAGTGGCTTCAGTGTCCAGGTGAGCTGGGTCCCGCCACTTCAAGTGAGTGGAGTGATTGACAGGTACGAGCTGAGAGCCTATAACCTGGATCATCCTGAGTCTTCACCTGTCACTGCGTCCCACCCGTCGACTGGAAACCTCACAGGTAAGACACACACACACGGGAAACACAGGGCTCTACAGTCAGACAAACACAATGCAATTTCATCCTATGTGGCACAATTGAAAGGAAGTGCATTTACATTGTCCCAGCTGCAGTAATGTCATTCATTGTAGCTTGCAAAACAATTCTGAAGTAAATGCAGTTTTCATGTGTTCTGCCGCTAAATCCCATAAACAAATCTCACATTGGCCAGAAATCGAAACCTAACAGGGTTTTTCCGGCATGTGCTTGCCCTGTCTGTGGTGCGTGTCCGATCATCAACTGATAGGAGCTTCGGTCTTGCCCCAGGTGCCTCCATAAACGTTACCTCAGAGGGGCAGTTGTACCTGTTACACTGCGAACGGAAACACAGTAAGAACGTCATTTGGATCTTTTGGTTCCATGTAGAAAACATATAACAGCAGCAGTAGGGTACATTTATCAAAGGCCACACATTTCTCTTTTGCCAGAAGTGCAGTGAAAGGACCAGATTCACTATTGAAGGACAGTTACACTGAATAAAATATTCATCGCAAAATCATAAGCCAGGAAAATTCCAACTGAGAAAAGCACTTAATTTTAGAGGTCCCCCCACCCTGTAGAGTAGTGTATTGACCCTTATTTGTCCAGGTATATTAATATCATATCTGAAAATGTTGGAGAAGTCTACAATAGACATATATTTATAGCATGTTTTCAGCTCACAGTTATTGTCCATAAATGACCTGGCTAACTGTCAGCAATAGAGACAATTAAAACTTTACCTGATCAATTTAATTGTGCTCCTAAATTTATCAGTGTGCCTCGAGATTTTTCAACTTGCGAGCACGTGTTCCTCATAGAAAAGGCCAGCGTAGAGCGCTGAAAGCCAAACACACACACACACACACGCACGCACGCACGCACGCACACACACACACACACACGTGCATACACAATGAGGGAAAAGTAGGAATCAGGGTTTCAAGGCTGTCAGGAACCAGAGCTGGTCCTGCCCAGATCCCAGTGATGTCATATCAGAGAACTCTCTCGCTCTCTCTTTTTCTTTCTTTTCCGATGAGGATGGTGGCTCAGTGGTTCGTCACTTCTCCCATCCTCTCTGCCATGTCTCTGGGCAAATATGAAGATGGGCCCTTCTGTCCTCCGCCTCCTCCTCTCTCTCTCCGTTCCTCTGGCACACATTAAGGCGTGCGGCGATAAGGCCGTCCTAATTTATGATGGCCCTGACACCCAACGCAGAATTACGCCGACAGATAAAAACACAGAAAGCAAATGACTGTGTAATGGGGGTAGAGTGGGGCTAAGGCCTAATGGAATTAAAAGACGGCTGAGGAGAGAAGGAACGAGAGGCTGAGGGAGAGGGAAGGGGAAAAAAGAGAGGGAGAGACACCTGGCCAATTACAGCGCAGCAGAGAGGCTGTTTACCGCCGGTTGTCCCGCGGCCCTGTTGCCACGACAGCCATCTATCCGCCCACTGATTACCATAACGTCCATCGTCATGGACGTGAGCCAGAGAGCCACTCAGAGATCTCCCTCACACCTACCTTTCCTCCCTCCACTCCTCCCTCCATCCACCCCCCCCCCCCACCGTCCATCCCTCTCTCCGTCCCTTCCCCTGTTCGACCTCTTCCGACAGGAAGCCTCTATGTTTCAGATGATGATGAATTTAATAAATAAATCCTAGTGATTTCAAACTGTAAAAATGAATTAAGCGGGGGCACTTTCCTGGGTCCAACTGTGTGTAATTTACAGTGGGCAGTGTCCTGGTGAGAGTAGCCTATTTATACAGAGGAATGAGGGGTGAAATGAAAACTCTAGGAGAAATAGAGGAGGGAGAGGGAGGGATGGAGAGAAAGGAAGGGGAGAGAGTGTGGTAGTGAGCAAGAAGGAGAAAGGAGTGGTACAGAAGAAGGTGGATATATTTTTTTCTTGTCCTCTTCTAAGGAGGCTGGTTGTGTTTATCTGTCTTTGAGACATCTCAGGTTCCAGAAAGAGGATCTGCTCCTATTTATACCTGGACAACACTGAGACACGGTGACACACAGCCTGCTGACTTCCTGGGTCCCTTCCTCCTCTGTAGAGATACGAGACGGAGAAGGACACTCCCCTGGGGGCCTTCCCTGGAAAAAAACAGATTGAGAGAGAGAACGAACAGGAGATGAAAAGTGAGAGAGAGAGAGAAGGGGTAGACCTCTGAGGTATTGATGAGTGCAGGAATGAGAGGAGGAAGAGAGGAGGAAGAGAGTAACAGTGTAAAGGAAAAGCCGTATTTAGCAGGAGTCACTCTGGCTGTTAACTGCCACCTCCCCAGCATCACCACCCATGTCTCCCCCTGTCTCTGTCCTCACTAGCTTCCAAAGCCACAGAAACACTTTCTCTTTCTACAATGTGTCTTCTTAAAATGTGAAAGCGAACCTACAGTAACTTTAGCTTTACCTTAATCTTTATCATAACACTTTACCTTTAGTATTAACCCTTAACCTTTACCTTCACCTTAACACGTAACCTTCACCTAAACCCTTTACCTAAACCCATAACATTTACTTCAACCCATAACCTTTACCTTAACCATTTTTCTTAACGCTTAACCTTTAACTTAACATTTTACCTTAACTCATTACCTTTACCTTAACCCCCTTTCTTAACCTTTAACCCTGTCCCTTAACCATTTTCCTTAACCTTTAACCATGACCTTTAGCTTAACCTTCACCTCAACTACATGGTTTTACCAGTACCAGTGTTCGTTTCTGGTTTTAACTTTGTGTCTATACAATCTAGTGAAAACTCCCACACGTTCCCCCACCATCTCTCATCCTGTCTCTCCCTCTCTTTTTTCTCTTTCTCTCTCTCTCTACCTCTCTTTTTCCTCTTTCTCTCTCTGCCTCTTCCTCTCTCTGTGTCTCTTCACTGGGTGAGTAATGTGTTAGATATCAGTATTTGATAATGAAGCTGGGGCTTATTAAGAGAACTGATGGCTATACTATGCTGAGTTTTGGGAAGCTTACACATTTAGTCCTTGGTAACATCACTCTTGTCCCCACAGAAGCCTCAGAATGTTGAATATAATACAAGGACATATGCTTTCCTGTCCCTTGTCCCATCCCCCCTCTCTCCTTCTCTCTATCTCACTCCCCTTTACTTTGGCTTTGCATTGTATTTGTCATCTTTTTGTGTTTTTTTTATAGAGAATTGTTTATTCATATACCAAATATGACAATATGATTGTCTTTCTTTCTCTTTCCTCATTTCTCTGTCTAGGCCTGTTGGAGGGGCTCATTCCGTTTACCCGCTACGTTGTCACGGTTACAGCTTGCACCCTGGCTGGCTGTACTGAGAGTCCCCATGACAATGGTAGTGATGGAGACGTGAGATGGACCATCACCACTCCAGAAGAGGGTACAGTTACACACACACACACACACACACACACACACTCCTGTGATTAATGCTAGGTCTAGGATACAGCGCATACAGCGAGGGCCATCTAAAATGGTCTGGATCCATTTACTAGAACCACTCGGCCCATTCTTAATGACTCATTGCACTAAGACTATAATCACTCCATCGTTTAGGAGGTGCTGGAATGGATGGATGTGTGTTTGTGTGTGTGTGTGTGTGTCTGTGTGTGTGTGTGTGTGTGTGTGTGTGTGTGTGTGTTTGTTTGTTGCGAGGGGACAGAGAGGTGAGTATGGGACTGCAAACCAACGGCATCTCCTGTAATGTTGCAAAATAACTGGAAAATATATGGCAGTCTATGGTAACTTTGGCAAATGATACTTAAATATGCTTTAAATGGTACAAAGCAGGTGTTCATATTTCTCATTGATATATTTATTCATGTATGTATTGTATGTATTAATTGCTCTATTTATTTAGTCGCCTCTTTATTCATTCATACGGGATATGACTAAGGGCACGGCGATAGCTGCTTAGTCAGGTGGGGATTTGGGTAACCAAGGGAACCAGGGTGACATGGTTTGACAGAAGGAAGAACACTGATAGGTTAATATTTCTTGGAATGACTCTGGGTAAGTTTAATTTATTGGTGCGCTGGAATCATAGAACAAAAAATAATCGATAACATACCATAATGCATAAATCAAGTCAACAACATCAGTGGCCAATGGACTCATTGGACGTAATATAATTCACACATAGAGGCAAGAGAAAGATAGGAGGCACAGCTCAATGTGTAATACTAAATTACCCCTCAAACAAATTTATCTCCAAACATCAAAGGGAGACTTTTGGACAGTAAGTCTATAAATAAACATGTGATATTAGTCAGCAATTGTCTACACTTTAAAAATTCAAACAAAAAATACATGGGTTTTACTTTACCACATTGATACTTGGATGCAGATAAATGAATCAAAGGTTTTGTGGAGTGTTGCTGGAGAAGCTCGCAACAATCCATCCACAGGTAAGAAGATTGAGGCCTTTTCCATTGCAGTTGCTCCCAGCAGCCATTTAACGAGGTAGGAACCAGCGGCCCTAAAGCGACACGTGAAAAAGTGACCCATTTACCAATGTAGAACACAGGCTCTACTAAGCTTTCCCTACATATATATATATATACTAAATATATATTTATACAGTTAAGTCCGGAAATATTTGGAGACTGACACAATTGAGGTTGAGATCTGGTGATTGACTCGGCCATTGCAGAATATTCCACTTCTTTGCCTTAAAAAACTCCTGGGTTTCTTCCCATCATTCTGGTACAGGTTGATCTTAGTTTCATCTGTCCAATGAATGCTGTTCCAGAACTGGGCTGGCTTTTTTAGATGTTTTTTGGCAAAGTCTAATCTGGCCTTTCTATTCTTGAGGTTTATGAATGGTTTGCACCTTGTGGTGAACCCTCTGTATTTGCTGTCGTGAAGTCTTCATGTTTGACTCAGATAATGATATGCCTACCTCCTGAAGAGTGTTCTTTACTTGGCTGGATGTTGTGAAGGGGTTTTTCTTTACCGTGGAAAGAATCCTACGATCATCCACTACTGTTGTCCTCCGTGGACGTCCAGCCCTTTTTGTGTTGCAGAGCTCACCAGTGCATTCTTTTTTTCTCAGAATGTACCAAACTGTGGATTTGGCCACTCCTAATGTTCCTGCTATCTCTCTGGTATTTTTTTGCAGCCTAAGAATGGCCTGTTTCACCAGCATTGAGAGCTCTTTTGACCGCATGTTGTGGGTTCACAGCAACAGCTTCCAAATGCGAATGCCACACCTGGAATCAACTCCAGAACTTTTACCTGCTTAATTGATGAAGAAATAATGAAGGAATAGCCCACACCTGTCCATGAAACAGCTTTTGAGTCAATTGTCCAATTACTTTTGGTCCCTTGACAATTTGGATGTGAATACCCTCAAACTAAAGCTGAGAGACTGCCCTTTAAGCCTATATAAATTGTGTAACTGTAACTTGAATATATTTTGATAAACAGCCAAAATAACACAACTTGTGTCAGTGTCCAATTATTTCTAAACCTAACTTTATCTTTAGTCGATATTCTCCATGACTGTCTAGTTGATAGATGAGTGGATGGTTTCTCATGTCCATGACAGATGGCTCAAGACAAAAAGCAAAATCAATGAGAAAAATCTTCAAATTGAGGGTTATTTTCAATTAACTCAGTAATTCTTCCAAAATGTTTTGATAACGCTAACATTGACAAAGAAACATGAGTAATGTGTTTGCTAGGAGTTTGCAGTCTTTATTGAGTATGTCAAGTGTTTAATGATTGTATGTGTATGTGATGCAGTGTGCTGGTTGGTGGTTTTCAGTAATATTATGTAAATCTAGATAGGACACTGATATTTTTATGTATTATGATGAGGGGAATGGGGTGGGTATTGAGAGGTTAATCCAGACCTATTTTCACCGTCTTGCAAGTTAATAGCTGCAATAGTGATCAATGTTCTCTTTAATTGCTCTTCCATTGTTTAAGCAGTAGGACTGTCATCACAGTGGTTGGATAGTAGATTAACACAGACAGACACAGTCGAGATCACTCTGAGGTAGAAGACCACTTGATTGGACAGGAGAGAATGAAATAGAGAATAAAAAAATGCATTAAAAAGCTCTCCCTTTGAAAAATGGGAGTGTGGGGGGGGTTGGAAAGGCAATGAGAGAATGAGGGAGACAGAATTAAGGAGTTAGAGAGGCTGAAACAAACAGAGGGAATAAAGACAGATTAATTGTCACAGCTGATTATAACCCTCCATCTGATGGAGTTGGGCGCTCTGTCTTTCTACTTGTCTTCTCACTCCCACTTCAGTAGAATCTGCTGTGTATAATTATATCTAGAAACCCTTGTTAAGGGTTCTACTGAGAACCCTTTTATCTTTGGAGGGTTCTCCCTATGACCATCTATGAATGGTTTTACCTGCCCTATAACTTTTTTACAATTGAAGTATTTTTAACTATACGTTATATACATATAATAAGACTTTCCTACGAGGGTTTTCATCTACCCTAACACAGTCAGGTTGGGAAACCCCTGGTTCACAGGCCACATCAGGCCTGCAGGTCATGTTATGTTGTCTTTCAAAGCCACGGGTGATGGGTAATTCATATTGGAATCCTAACAGAGGTAGGAAAGCCAAGGGGTAGAATATATCACCAGCAACCTGCGCTGAGTATAATTGTCAGGGCAGAGAATATTACACATTAAGACTACTTAAGTCGTCTAAACGGGATTAACTATGATCTAAATAAGAGGTGCAATAAATCAAAGTGCATATGGATTGGTTTAGATTGGGAAACAGTTTTTATCTTTATGTAACATAAAGTTAATCAGCCAATCAATGTACTGTACAGGATATGCCTTCATCAAAGAGCCCTTTATTTCTAAAACGTTTTTTTAGGATGTTAAAGGTTTTAACTGCAGGCCATTTGCCTTATAAAAACCTTGACCTCCAAAATAGGTGTCGTTTTAATCAAACCCTCTCCCTGCAAACCCTTTTGGAAGCCTTCGTTCTCAGTGTAGAGCTAACACACCTACACAGGCCCACACCTCTGGGGATTCAACCCACAGTTTGGAGCAGGCCGATGGAGGGGCAGCCTTGGTAGGCTTGACGAGGGGTCCTGAGACTGTATGTGGCTGTACAGTGAGCTATGCAGGCAGCTTTTCACGCCGTCGTCCATTAATCTAGGTTGAGCTAAATAGCCTTGTTTAAGAGCTAATATGACGCCAGGGGTCACTGTGCAGTAGGAAAATCAATTTGAAGTGGACGTGATTACAAAAAGTGAGATTATGGTATCGATTCTAGCCGAGTGAAATTTAAACATTGTTCTCTGTCAGGAGATACCGCAGGAACAACTTGACTCTCTGTTTCTCTCACTCCTTCTTTCTCTCTATATTTCCCTCTCTCTTTTCTCTCCCGCTCTCTCTCACCCACACACTCCATCTCTCCTGATACGGTACTTGGGAGCAAAGCCCTGTATCATATTGTTTTTTCATCACTCCTCTGAATTCAATAATCTGATGATGTCTCTGTATCTCCTGTTGTGAATGCACTTCTGTTCCTTTCCATTCAATTCCTTTTTTTCTGTTATGTTATATTGTGCTCTATTCTGTCATATTGTGAATGTCAATGTCCCATCCTTTTTTCTAGTTCCAGAAGAAGTGTACCCCCCCAGGGCAGTGTCAACCCCGTCCTCCCTGGATGTGTCCTGGCCCCCCCCTGCCAGACCCAATGGCCTCATCACTGACTACCTGCTATTCCACAATGGACAACTAGTCTACAGAGGAGCCAACACACACCTTAATATATCTGGTGAGAACTGGGAGAAAGAAAGAGAGAGACATGGAGAGAGAGAGACACAGAGAGACAGAGAGAGAGAGAGAGAGACAGAGAGAGAGACACACAGAGAGACACAGAGAGAGGGAGAGAGACAGAGAGAGACACAGAGAGAGACACACAGAGAGACACAGAAAGAGAGACACAGAAAGAGAGACACTGAGAGAGACACAGAAAGAGAGACACAGAGAGAGACACAGAGAGAGACACAGAGAGAGACACAGAAAGAGAGACGCAGAGAGAGACACAGAGAGACACAGAGAGAGACACAGAAAGAGAGACACAGAAAGAGAGACACAGAGAGAGACACAGAGAGACACAGAGACACAGAAAGAGAGACGCAGAGAGAGACACAGAGAGAGACACAGAAAGAGAGACGCAGAGAGACACGGCGGGAGACACAGAGGGTGAGAGTGTTTGAAAATAGTCCTGCCACTGCCTCCCTGACAGAGCAGAGGGTGGACGGCTCCATGAAGGGGGAAGAAAAGACAAAATGGAACGAGGGATTAGCATCTGAAAGAGACATAGAGCATTTCTAACTTGTCAGGGGAATAACCCACCCGCACACAAACGCACAGACACCAGGGAATAATGCACTCAAACGCACACACACCAGGGAATAACGCACACAACCGCACACACACCAGGGAATAATGCACACAACCGCACACACACAGGGCAATACCACTGTGAAAAGCTCCAAAGAGCCTTAAAGACTGCATGTGATACGTCACATTGGAGGGTAGATCAGTAACACCGCTTTGCCATGCCACACACACACACACACACACACACACACACACACACACACACACAATGAGGTCAGTGTGTGTTGTGGTGTTAATAGTGAGTGTGCCACAGTATTATCAGTGATATGTTAATTCAGTCTGGTCCGTTATGTCAGCCTGTCTCTGTCCATAGTGTTTGGGACAATTTTGGCTGTTGTAATGATGAGAACAGCAGACTATAGACATTATGTATTTAGATTATATTGATTAACTCTCACTGGGGAAACATTCACTTGCAGTTCATAGCTTGTCAAGGTATTTATTCTGTGTGCATTCTGTATTCAGTACTGTACAGTACTCCAACCCTATAGTGATGTGTTTAAAGTAAAAAGATCAGTACGCCAAACCTATCCTGATGTGTTAGATGTCAGTACTTTAATCCTATCCTGATGTAGATATCAGTATTCCAAACGTATACCGATGTGTTAAGATATCAGTACTCTAACACTATCCTATCATTCACTGTGCAGGACTTATATTTCTTTCTCATGCTCTCTTTCTTACGTTTAAGTGTGTGTGTGTGTGTGTGTTGGCTGAGCTTTGCAGAGGACTCCCTGCTGGGAGTTTGGATTCCCTGGAATTCTCTTTTTTCTCTTTTCGCTCTCCCTCCCCTGGTTTCTCTACATCCTCCCTCTCTCCTCCCTCCCTCCCACCCTCTCTTACTGTAAAGGATTTCCTCTTCAAGGAGAGTCTCTTTCTCTTTGAAACGCACTGAGCTCAATCAGACGGCCAGCCTCCTGCCTAACACAACAAGCTACAAATCAGACCACCATGCACTCTGTGTATTGTTGTGTGTGTGTGTGTGTGTGTGTGTTGGTGTACCTTACAGTGCCTTGGTATTCAGACCCCTGAACAATCCTCTACATTTTTCTGAATTGCAAATGTACATTGAAATTTCGTTTGATATTTGATTTTAAAACACTGACATAAAATTAATTATTGCAAGGTGACATTTGTTGTATGTTGGAAATTATTTGTAAGAAAAATAGAAAAACTGAAATGTGTTGCTTGCATATTGCGTATTTATGTTAATTGCTCCTGATTCTCATTTACTTGAAATACAAATGAATGCATTATTAGCCCAATAAATACAAATGAATGCATTATTTGCCCAATAATAGGCTGCCTTAAATTAGCACCAAAGTAAGCCTGATTATAAACCTGCTGGTCCATTCATCTCTGTAAGTCACCTTCATTACACCTGTGCGTTTCATGAGTTCTTTAAGAAAGTATTTAGCAAACTTAATAACAGCTTAATCTAAGAGCTGAACAGCGCACAAGTATCCTACAAATGTAGTGAAAAAGTGAAGAGGTACTGGAGCTTTCTGGAGCGGTACTGGAGTGGGTTCTGGAGTGGTACTGGAGCAGTGTTGGAGCAGTACTGGAACGGTGCTGGAGTGGGTTCTGGAGCGGTAGTGGAGCAGTAGTGGAGCAATGTTGAGCAACAGCTTTCGGACCCGCTCAGATATCATTCCGCACTCCAGTCAAATCAGGCTTGCTGCGCTCACATACTCTGGTACCAGCATTGCAAATATTTTCGGAGTGATCTTTGCCCGTTCTTCTTGGCAGATTTGCTCCAGGTTATATTTGTAATGTCGATGTACCATTTTCAAGGCACTGTATGAGTGTTGGTATGTGTGTGTGTTGGAGATGAAGATGCATTCATTACAAAACACAAATGTGTGTGTGTGTGTGTGTGTGTGTGTGTGTCTTTTGCATTTCAGGTCTTGAGGTGTATTCTCCCCATGTGTTAGTGCTTAGTGTGTGTACGGCGGTGGGCTGCTCTAATAGCTCCCAGGTCACCGTGCTTACCTCCCAGCTACCTCCTGGAGACATGGACCCACCCAGCCTCACCATACTGGACTCCCGAACCATCCACATACAGTAAGCACACACACACACACACACACACCCATCTGCTGTGCAGTACACACACACGTGCATACGCACAAACGTCCATAAACCTGATTGCACAACATAAGTTACTAAATAATAGTAAAACAGAACAGAAATAGAAGTTGGATTGCTGTAAGATAAATAATTTATATTATGAAATGTGTCCTGAGATATCTGAAATCTGATTTGCTTAAATTGGTTTAGAAGCCTTTGACAATTCCCTCTTAACTCCAATGTCAGAAGAATGCTAATCACTCAGTGAATTAGTACGTGACGTCTAAGGACCAATACAACAATTCCTAGCAGCCTGGACAAATTTAATAAAAAACACGGTTGACAATTTTTCTCATCTCAAGTCCGTTACACCAGTCTTCCATTGAGATTCTCTAAAAAATAAAAGATGTGCACATGCTAACTAGCTACAGGATTTTAGTACTCTCATCCCTTTTATAATTATGTTCCTTTTCGTCATGACTGGATAGCTAGCTATTAATCTACACTGCTAGGGTCAGGAGCAAAATATAATAAAAATACAAGCTGGCTAATGACCACAAACTTCAATTTGGGTTTTAGTAAATTCCAAAGACTAAAGTAACATTCCTTTAAGGAAATAACATTGTCCTAGGTGCGGGATTTCTAACTAGCAATATGGTCTATGTGTGCAACTTATATAACGGGACAATTTGACTGATCAAATTTGAGTTTTTGGGATAGATATATGGGAAATTTAATGATGATGTACAGTACTGCCATAAAACAGCGCATACCTGCATATCGTACTTGTAACTTTTCTATCTCAGGAAAAATCACACATTGTAGCATGTTATAGATGTATTTAAATACATGTTACTAGAAACACAGCTTAAAGAAATGCAAATCTCGCTGCTTTGCTGTTTTGGTGGCAACTATACAGATGGTTAGCCGTGTAATAGTTGATTAGCAAACACAAGGGATTTACACTGACAGCCAGCTTGGCAACTGAAACATGAGAAATATTAAGAGATTACTAAAGCAGACTTAAAAATGTGTGCCAATTTATTTTAAATGTTTTGGTAAAATATCATGTAAGTATTCAGACCTTGTTACAAATGATCAGGAGAATAAGGTCTGCTTTTTCTTTGTGGCGTAGTAACATGGCAACAGTCAGGGGATTGGTGGGGGGTACTTTAATGTTAGACACTGTGTCAACCATTTAATTTAGCTAAAAATACTAAAAAAAATCTTCAGGCTGTTTATTGCCAGGGCATAATCGCACACCTCAGGAATGAAGCCACTCGGCCTACGGCCTCATGTATTTTCACACCGCTGAGGAGTGCAGTTATTCCCTGGCAATGCACAGTGTGTGTTAATGCTTACTTACTGTACCTTAATAAAACATTTATTCATCATTATTCCTATGTTTGTAAATGTCAATAAGCAATCTCTAAATAGTAAATTATGCATTTTTACACAATGCAAATTGGCTCCGGTGTACAGTGTGTGTGTGTGTGTGTTTGTTTGTGTGTGTGTGAGTTTTGTGCGTCTATGTACTGCTTAAAGCAGAGTAATTCAGTCATAAACAACTCCATGTGTCATTGAGTATGACATCTTTAGAAACACTGTGGATATAGGTAGATAGATGGGTTGAGGCTGGATGGCATTGACTGTCCTTCAACACTAGACAAAGTAAGAGAAGGAGACGGGGGACAAAGAGGGAGGTAGAAATAAAAGTTAGCGTGAAGAGCTAGAGGAGGGACGAATAAAGAGAGGCTGAGGAAGGGATGACAGGTAATATACAGGTAAGAGAAGAAGGATACTGAGAGAATGAAAGACGGTACGTTGGGTGTGTACGTGTGCGTGCGGCAGAGCACGTGTGTGTGTGGGTGCGAATGTGTGTGTGGGGCAGAGGGTGTGTGTGTGGGGTGGGGGGTGGGGTGGGCTGACTGAATGACAAGGCAGACGGTGACCTTCTGCAGTCCTGTTTAGCATGCAGAATATTCTCCTGCTCTTGACCTCTCAAGAACTGTATGTATGGGTCTCTATATCTTAGTGTGTGTGTGTCCAATCCGGCCCTCTGTCTCTCAATCTGTGTGAAAGCCATTAGAGCCCCTGACCGCCATCACTTAAGACCCACCACAGGAGGGCACCGTGCCACACACATACACATACAGTACACACACACACACACACACACACACACTCACAGACCAGGAGGAGAGGAAGGAGAGGGTGAATGAATAAAGAATAATATAGAAGAGTGTATGCAGACAGTGTTATAGAGGGGGAGTAGGGCCAGTAGGTTAGGTTGAGATGCACTGATCTCTCTCTCAGGGAAATGTCAGCACTTTACTGATGATCACACAGCAGGACAAGGACAACACATAAAGGAGATACAAGTCAAGTACACACACATACACACATTTTTACCTGGTGGTCCTATCCAGAGTGACTTAGGTACATTATTGATTGCGTACATTTACTACCTCTTTTACGCAGGATAGGAATGTGCCAATTGGCTACTGGGGGTGATTAGGTGGCTGTGCTGGTATGAGGGGCCAGATTAGGCATGTAGCCAGGACATGGGGGTTAACACCCCTCCTCGTACGGTAAGTGCCCTGGGTCAGTGACCTCATAGAGTCAGGACAACAGTTTAATGTCCCATGCAAATGAAGACACCCTACATAGGGCAATGTCCCCTTCATCGCCCTGGGGATGCACGACTAGAAAGGAAGAGAGAACAGTCCTACGGAGAGTCAGAGAGGAAGATAGAACAATACTACACGGAGGAAGAGAGAGAGAGAGATTGATTACAGAATGGAGAGATAAAAAAGAATTGCAGAGAAGAGAAGAGAAAAGAAAACGTGCTTTGCTGTAATTTGGCATTACAGATGATATCTCTCTCTCTCTATCTCTCTCTTCTTAGAGCCTGTTGGCCTGTTGGCTGAGGGGTATTGCCTTGTTAGCAGAATCCTATACAGGCGAGGTGGAGGGATCATACGTGTTCAATACTCTTTTGTTGTGTTGCAATCAGCTGGTGAGAAAGGTTGAAAGGGCTAGCTGCTGGATATGCACAAAACAATATCACACACACACACATACACACCTACTATACACATCCCGTTAACATCTCTACATGCTGTATATAGTAGTTGGGAAGTGTACAATCGGAGATTTGCATTAGCTACGGAGTTCAATCATAAATGCACGTTTTGAACACGGTGTCTCTAGGAGGATCTGTTCAATGGTAATTGGCGTTTTGACCCGTGAAGGGATGGCCAACATTAAGGTGACTTAACCAGTTAGACCAAAGATGGCCAGAACTCTGGAGACTGTTTGTTTTTTTAATGTATCGAACCCATGTGTCTCAATCGTTTACCTGTTGGGCGACTACATCTATATTCCCATTGAAATATGTGTCTTAACGCTGCTTTGTAACTCCTGTCTATAGTGTGATGTGTTGCAGCCCCAAACTATCTTACCTGAATCAAGCAGTCCAGGGCTTGATAATTAGTTGCCAGGCTGATTCAGGTGTGCTAGGCTGATTCAGGTGTGCTAGGCTGGGGGTCCCCAGGAGAGGTTTGAGATCCGCCGAGCTAGAGAAGGCATCGTCAGCAGGGATGTCTTGGTCTCAACGCACTCTAGCACTCTGCCACCAAGCCACTCTGCTTTTTTCCGCGCTGCTCTTCCAACCAGGAAGTCTCTCACCTGACCACCCCGGTTAGCTTAGCAGAAGGCTGAGTTGTCTATGAGCTGCCAGGAAATCCCTGCTGACGATGCTGGGTGTTTTGCATCGCCTCGGGACTTTCTATCCACTGGAAAGCTAGAGGCACCGTCAAGGGTTAATTACATTGCTGTAGTCGTTAATTGCACACCGTGTCCAGCTGAACGGCTACTTCGTGTTTTTAACCCAACCCCTCCAAATTAGAGAGGCGCAGGGGGCTACCATGTTAGGCACCCAGGGGGATGTTGGGGTTCATTTTCTCAAGGACACAAATAAACAATGTCACCTTGCTAGTATTCGATCCAGAAGACTTTCAGTTTCTCTGGTCAGATTCTGCAGATTCTAACTGCCTTGCTTGGACCGCAACTTTGGAGGCATCAACACATTTTGTAGTGGCGTTTTCATTCAGTAGGGTTTTTCAGTACATTTATCGTGAGCCATCGCTTTAAATTTGTTGTACCTTTAATTAGAATTGTATTTACAGACTCACTAAAATAAATGTAGAGGATGGGTTGAGAATATTAGTCTTCCGTGAAAGAAAGTTTACCTAATAAAAGCTTTTGGCTTCTTTACACCACCAATTTTGTTCAGAAAGAAATTCTCCAATATTTAATTTTAGATTAGAAAAGTATGAATAAAAATTCACATGTGGAGAGACTTTATGCAAGAAAGAAAAAAAGAATACACTATATAAACCCATGGCGATGTTGAAAGATTTGAGGGCTAATAGGGAGAATTGCACAAGGCCTGGTCTAATGCCTGTACTGATGACACAGCCAAGTATCAACTCAAGTGTTGGACAAGGATCCAAACTGCTTGGTCTCTGCTCCGTGATGAATAAATTAGCCTACATGTCTTAATGCTCCGCGATGAATAAATTAGCCTACATGTCTTAATGCTCCGTGATGAATAAATTAGCCTACATGTCTTTATGCTCCGTGATGAATAAATTAGCCTACATGTCTTTATGCTCCGTGATGAATAAATTAGCCTACATGTCTTTATGCTCCGTGATGAATAAATTAGCCTACATGTCTTTATGCTCCGTGATGAATAAATTAGCCTACATGTCTTTATGCTCCGTGATGAATAAATTAGCCTAAAGTCTTTATTAAATCTGATCCACTGTTGTGATCCTCAGCAGCAACCACACAGCCATGACAATGTTTTCAGAGGAAGCAAATGGAAGCAAATGAATGGAATTAGCCTAAATGGAAAGATGGGAAATGTGTGCTTTACCAACTGAAGTTAATTAATGGTACAGTGGCAGTAGAATCAATGTTAGAACATGGCGTATACGTACACACAGCTCCATTTCTTCGATCTCCACCCAAAACAAATGGCTCTCTGAAGCATTTGTTTTACTTCAGTGTGAAGTCAGGATATGCATCTAGATTTAAGTACATGAAATTTAAATTAGTTTTCTAATAAACTGGTTGGGAATTAGCTTCAAAGCTTTTTTTTATTTTAAAATCTTTTTACATTAAATTCATGATTTGCTGTGTGCCTTTCTGAAATATTCTAAAGAACTACAACCACAAAACACTGCTGCGAGATGCCTCCATTGCTCTGTCAACCCTTACAATATCAGACTATTAGAAATCAATTAAATAATGTTAGAGAAAGACCCTACTGAACGATTAAGAACATCATATGTGTCTTCAAAAACATTAATTAAAAAAAAAATTATGGCCCAGAGCCCACTGTAAAAATGTTCCATTTTGCAATTACTTACAAAGAAATGTTGTGGCAAAAAATTAAGAATGATATTATTAGTACTTAGTACATTGTCTTAATTTTTTTGTGCTTCAGATGTATTTTGTAAAATGTATTAGTTATTAAAAATTACAAAATTAAGTCCAGGACTCACTAGTTAATTTCAAGATCTATTTCTGTTGGTGTTAAACAGCAATTCCTTTAGCATTAGCAGGTATTGTTGAGCAGTCTTCTATCATCCTTTAGTAAGTGTATCAGAACTGCCAGCCTCACGCACATACGGCATTTGAGCACGTAATGTTAAGCAACATCCTGAATTGGATTTACTGTGTATGGAAATGCTTTGCTTGAATGAAATGATCAAGTCATTTTAACACCTTGCATTTTAAGAATAATATAAATAACTTACATTTTAAGAATCACTTAAACAACTTGCATTTTAAGAATAATTTAAACAACTATCATACTGCCTGGAAATTAATGGGTAAAATGCCCATATGACATTTCACCAGCTTATATAAATATTAAAATCATAATATATTTAACATAATATAATAACATGAGTAAGTGTATATTTTAATAACATATTGAAATGTAGCCCTAACCCCTGTTGTTTTTACACACTTGGGACTTTTTTCTTTAATTTGAAAGAAATAACTAAAGCAGATTTTTTTTATATAAATTGAAAAGTCATCGTTTAAAAACGCCCCTCTGCACCCACTGTGATTGGATGAATCACTGCTACTGCTGATGCAATGTAAATCGGCTGAGTCATGTGATAGATCAGTTAGTCAGACTAATTGCACAGTAACACACTCGCCAGTCAAACCGACCAATGGATACATTCATCATTTCTCAAAATTTCCCCCACGAATTGTGTGACTTGGGGGGGTTGGCTGTGGTGGTGGGCGGTTGGGTCTCTCCTGAGATCAGGGACGATTCCAAATAGTGGTGCTAAGGGGCAGGGCCTCCTGGGTCTTAGGCCAATTAACACTGGAACTGGTCCTAAGTGAGTGGCCTTGAATGGGTGTTTAGGTCAATAGCAGCAGGTCAGGAGCACATAAACGCCTGTAATGTTTCGTAAATGGATGATTGCTATTAAAAATGGCAGTGACTGGTAAATGACTAAAATTTGTCAATATAGATATTGTATCTGATGTGTGTTTGCTTCGTTGTCTGTGTCATGAGGGGAAGATTTCACTTTGGGTTTCTGTGGTCAGTAAGAATAGAGCACCGTGAGCCAAGTCTCTCTTTGCTCCCTCTCTCCCCTCTCTCTCCTCTCTGCCTCTGCTCTCTAGGTCCTCCCTCTCTCCTCCCGCTCTCTCCTCTGTCCTCTCTACTGTGTCCTCTGTCTGGCTCTCCCTTGACTCTCCTCTCTGTTCTGTCTCTCTACTCTGTCCTCTCTCTCCTTTCTCTCCTCTGTCTCCTCTCTTTCCCCTCTCCTCTCATCTTCATCTCTGTCTTCTCTCTGTCGCCTGTCTCTCCCAGATCCCCCGAGATAGCGCTGTCTTCTGTTGTATATGTTGTCCACAGAAAGTCAACCCTTGCAGAGAGTGTCTGTCTGTGTTTTGTCTCTGTCTGTCTTTTTGTGTGTCTGTCTGTGTGTTCCGTCTGCTCCTCTCAGGGCCTGATGAACGCCGTTTGAAGAGCCAGGGGTTCTCTTTCACTCATATATACACACCCCAGTCTAAATAAGGTCTGTGGTTCATGCGTTGGACTGTTCTTCCCATGAGCTGCGCAGGCCTGTGTGAAAGTTCTTCCATGTCAAAGTGCTAAATACGTCGATGCCCCCCAGGTGGTCTCGCCCCCGTCAGGTGAACGGTGTGTTGCAGTATTACTGTGTGTACCTGTCAGCGGAGGGGGCGGAGCCAGAGTGTGTGTATAACACCTCAGAGCTGTTTGAAGACCACACTGTCCGTAACCTGACGCCAGGCACCACCTACAGCTTCATGGTCGCTGTGAGTACACACACAAACACACACACACACACACACACACACACACACACACACACACACACACACACACACACACACACACACACACACACACACACACACACACACAAACACACACACACACACACACACGCAAACATGTCATAAAGAGACCTTCATATTGTATTCTCGTTTCATGTAAAATGCATAATAAATATATTCTCGTTTCATGTAAAATGTACCGTACACGCCTTGTGTGAAGGCATGTACGATAGGGGGCTGTTCCGCCAGCGTTCATACTGAGGCACACACAGAGGAGAGTACCCCAGAGGACGTCCCTGCCTCCTGCGTCACCGCTCTCTCCCCCCATGCCCTCAACATCACCTGGACACCCCCAGACACCCCCAATGGTAAGGAGGTGGAGATGGATGGTGATGAGGTTAAAGGGGGGACAATTGGGAATTAGGAACGGTTGATCATTTGTACTGGTAACACAGATGTTTACCTGTGGCTGTATAGTGTCATATTTTAGTAAATATGCTAGACATGTATGCTATAATACGTGTAGATATACTATACTAGACGTGCTTTAATATGCGTAAATATTACTTTATAGTGATGGGGCTGGGAGAGGTCATGTGATGCACTGCACCTCTGAAGTCGTTGGTCAAGTGAAGGATCATAGGGGAGGGAGATGTTTACAAGGGATATGGTGTACACACTCATTCAAACACACAAAGACACACACACACACACACACACACGCACACACACGCAAACCCACAAACACACGCACACACACACACACACACACTTGGTATTTGCACAGACACACACCTCAAGCTGGAACAAATTTCCACACACTGACAATGACATTTTGACAGTTCCAAAATAGGAAATTGAGTATGTTCAGAATAGTCCACTCATCTCATAGACACTTTTAGCTTAAGTGATTGCAGAAGTGTGAGTGGGAAGAGACAGTGTATATCTGTGTATCTGTGTTTTTGGAGTGTGTGTCTGTGCAAATGTGTTTCAGGAGTGTGTTCGTGTGTGTGTTAGGGGAGTCCATTGGGTGTCCATTTGAGAAAGATGGAGGGAGAGATAGAGGAGAGAAAGAGAGAGAGAGAGAGAGAGAGAAAGAGAGAGAGAGAGAGAGAGGGAGAGAGAGAGAGCGCGTTGGTAAGTACCAGCAGCTGCTTCTTTAAGTGGATGGCAAGTGCTCTCTTTTGACTGAAGCTGTGAACTGCAGGCTGGGAACACACAGGAAATAGCTGCCCACTTTACTCACTGGAATATACACTAAAACGTACACGCACATTATCCGTCTTCAAGTTCACAAATGTTTGATTTGATGTATTCTATTTTGAAAATAACATGTTAAAAAATAGTACCACTACGACAACATATGGTTTGACCAGAACAACCCATGTTTAGTGTTTATAGCAAAGAGGACATCACATGTGAACTGGCTCTGAATTATATATGACATAACTGGGACCATGAGTTGTATCAGAGAGACTAGTGAAGGTCTGTGGCAGCAAAGGTCTGGGGATACTCAAAGACATCAGCACCATGTCAGGATTTATTTACAAAAATGGAATGCTCATTTACTGTGTGCAGTAACATTACTGTCTGCTTTTTGCTCTTAGAAAATTCACAGAAAAAAAATTACCTGTGTTCTCTTTTCTTAATTGTATGGTAAACAATAGTCTCTTTTTTCTGATTAAATGTGATTGCATTTTGTTTCCAAAAAATGGATTGCTAACATGTCTTTTTTTGCATTTGTCTGCCAAACAAGGATATAAATGCAAATTTTTTATTAATAATAGTAATTTAAAGACTTAAGAATTGGAATTGCGGAAAACATCACCCTTGACAGACATTTGAAAAAGTACTGAATGCCTTGTTTCATGTTCACTGGATGTGTATGTACATTTTTTTTACATTCACTTTTGCTCAGTTTCATGAAGGTGCCAATACTTGTTGAGTTGACTGTACTGCGTGTGTGTGTGTGTGTGTGTG
>JACXGI010011177.1:0-25673 GCA_016801175.1 Esox masquinongy | reverse complement strand
GTGTGTGGTGGCTGGGCGTGTGTGTGGGTACGGGATATTTAATACATATCAATAGGTGTCATAGGATGGTCCAGTGGTCTACGCCGCGGCCTTGTGTGCAAATGTACCGCCGAAACCTGAGTTTGAAATCTAACATACTCCTCTTTCGGCCGAAACTGTCTCTCCACTACTTCTCGCATTTTTTTTCTCCAGTACAGCATATGATACCTGAAAAAAAACATTTGATAAGTACAAATATTTCTTTATCAGCGTCCACTGATGTATAGCGATTTTAGCGTGCCACATAGTATTTTAGTGTGTTACATTCCAAGTATCCCTTTGATGTTAACACATCTTGTTGAAGAAATCAGCTAATGTTTTTTATCACCACAAAAGTACAAAAATATATAAATATACAAAAAATTGCTTTTCTTTCAAGAGCAAGGAAATTTCTAAGTGACCCCACAAACTCTTGAACAGTATATATTTATATATATATTCTGTATATATACACATAGTTATGTATGTTTGCATGTATATATACATATATATCCCTCCATTTAGGATAAAGGCAATGCTAGGGGAGTATGAACACTGAAGCTGAGCTTTATGGGTAAGATGAGTTTGCTGATTTCTCCCCTTCACAACCCATTTGTAGATGATTTATGAGCATAAGGCGCAAACTTTGAAGAAAATTGTCAAGCGTTTCATCATCGCCTAAGAGCTTTTTAGATCTCCTTGATGAACACACAGTCGAGAGAAGATCTGTTATTTCAGGTATTGATCTTGAATTAGGTCTCTATTCCTTCAAATTCTTCTTCATGACAAATGGGCTCAGGCATTCCAAGGTCATTGGTATGCTCTTCTTATTTAATTATTTTCAGTTCACTAACTTTGAGCTCTTTTAGCCATGTCCCTTCCAAGCTTATTTGCCTGATTCCACTGTAAATATTAACATTTTACATAAGGGATGGATGTATGGTTGACTAGGGTGAATTTGCTTATCAATCATTGTTGATATACTCAAATTTAGCTTATTGAGGTTTAAAAATTAAAGTTAGCCCAGTAATATATATGATATGGATGGAAAGATTATTAGCCAATACAGAATGTTTGTGTTGTTGCCAGTGTGTCTTGAAGTACTCAAGAAACCATGCAGAAGGTGAATAAGTCAGGCGTATTGTCAAAACCACACCTTCACCTTGATATAACAGCTGTGCCTCAAAACCACACCTGTGCCTCAGTTCAAACACCTGCTCCTTGAAACCACACCCGTGCTTAAAATATACCAGGAACAATGGGAGAGATGCAATGAGGCATATGCTTATCTACAATTTATTGAATTGCAGACCAAGTAATGTCTTTTATTGCTGCCATTCCTCAAACTAGAGGAAAGCATTGGCAATGAATAAATCTGACCACAATAATGTGTCATCTGTCATTGTAATCTGCTGCACCACATTGTACTGTATTAAGAAAGCATCCCGTGTTTTTGCCCTGGGTCTACCGAAAGACGAAACAGTGAAATGATGGCTTCCCCGATGTACACCAGCGTCCCGAGACCAAACGGATGAATAATGCATGACCTGGCTTAAGAACGGCAGGCATAGGCAGAAGTGGCAATATCTCTCTCCCTCTCGTTCTCCCCCCCCCCACCACCACCACCACCTTTTCTGACTTTCTCCCTCTCCTCTCCCTTTCTCCATGTCTTTCTCTCCCTCTCTCTCATTTTCCCTCTCCTCATCAAACCTCTGTAATGAAATCTGTGTGGAGAGCCGAGGCCTGTTGTGTAGTGGAGTCACTTCGGACCGGTTGTCTTTCATTCGGTCTACATTTCATTCATTAGGGCTTTAACACTCGCCATCATTCAGCAATATGGCCGCCCGGAGGAGTAGGGATTTTAGGAGGGGTGGCTTAATCCGAAAGGGCCTAAACTGGGTAATTAAATAGGCCGTAAGTTTGTAAGCATGTGGGTGTGTGCGTGAGTGAACATGTGCGCCCACGTGCGTGCTTGTGTGTAGACGTGTGTGCGTGCCTGTACCCTGTCTGTTATTGCAAACGGGAAAGTGAGAAACGGGCGTGCATGTCACTTTCAATGTGTTCATAATTCAAAGTCTCAGTTCTTGGGATAAGAACGTTTCGGTCTGTATGTGCAAGCAGCTGCTCCCGTCCTCTTGTAACGAGGGTGAGATAGTTGTCACGGAGCGAGCGTGCCCTTAATGACAAGGCAAGATGCCGAGGCTCTTTTCCATGCACGTCATGTGACGCCTCACTCAAGCACGCTGTGTGCCTTCGCTTAATTATCCGGCAAGTGGCAGAAGACTCAGATAGCACAATCGCTCTTTTTCCCCGTGGCGGCATGCTCCGAACCCCGCTGCTTTCCCTCGGGCCTCTCGACAGACATGTGCCTGCGCCAACATGAGGCAGGTCTCTGTTGCTTGATGTCACAACGTAAAATGTGCCCCGAGGTCGTTGTTGTCTTTCGCGTCTTTTGTGTGTGGCTAACGCTTTTGTTTTTTCTCCCCGTTTGTTTCCGCCTGCGCAGAAAATCAAGAGCATCAACAACATCGTGAAGCAGGTGTTGCTGATTTTTCCGCATTTCTGTCTTGGACGAGGTCTCATCGACATGGGAAAGAACCAGGCCATGGCCACCCTGTACGAAAGTTTTGGTGAGCATCCCATGCACCACACCTTTGCACTTAAAGGTATTTAAATCAGACTAAGTGGAAGCGATGCACTGTATGTAATCCGCAGGGATTACAAATACTGAACAGTAAGCCTACATACAAATGAAGGTGCTTCCTGTAGGCTACTGTCAATTTGTTAGGATTACAGTAACATGGGTACCAGACAAATCTAAGATGTAACGGGAAAGTATTTCACTCATCTTATCTAGATGGGATCAAAGTGACAGTGGTAGGGTGAAATGTCAACGGATGTTTAATAGAAGATTTTTCACTAAAAAAACGATGTTTCACTAAGACAGTGTAAGGTCTTTGGCGTTGGTTTGTAAAATGTAACCAGAACATCAGGTGGAATTCATCAGCTGGTCCAAAAGTGCCTTTATAGCATTGTATTTAGTTTGTCAGACATAGAGTCCGTGTAGGTACCACTGCCTTGACAACACCACACACACACACACACACACACACACACACACATTTACCTCCTCACCTTAACGTTCGCTACATCATTACCAAATATGAGCAACATTTGACCAATAACGTGACCGTTGCCCTCGGCAACCAACTCAATAGAAACTGTTGAAAGCTAAGGGGGAGGGGTGGACAGAGAAGGCAGATAGACACATGAAAAGGTTTTATCTGGGGAAGAGATGTGGCAGGAAATAGCCGTTAGAGAATCATTTGCGGCTGTGAGCATAAAGAGGAAAGCTATCACAACCTAAAAGGCTAGTCTGGAGAGGGCCTATTTGCGGGTGAATGAGACTGAAATCGCTTCCATTTATGTCTTTACGCTTCCAGCGAATGCAGGCTCTGAGATAGATAATAGTGATAGATAGAGAGAGATGGGGACATAGAGATTTGGACATATGGATAGACATAGACAGACATAGTTAGATTAGATAGATGGAGGGATGGATAGATATGGACAACCATTATGAACAACTGTACATGTTTTGGCTGTTCCAGGGGAAAACCGTTTCCAGGACCCCCTCAGCTGGGACATGGTTGGCAAGAACCTGTGTGCAATGTCCATCCAGGGGGCCGTAATGTTTGCCATTACTATCCTCATCCAGTACAAGTTCTGCTACAAACCCAGGCAAGAATAGACCAATAATACAGCGTGTGTATGGAAAGGTTTCCTCATTGCAGCTAGATTCCTCAGAGACATTTATAGCCGTGCATTAAATCAATCTAATATCTTGTTACTGCACGGTTAAAATTATCAGTGAAATGTTATTGAGCTTTCTCGACTTATTTTAGCTCCGCCTTGTTACGTTTAATTAATAAAGTAACACAAATTGTCTGTCGAAATAATGTAGTGTTCGAAAGTATTTTGACAGTTCTGCTTCACAGACACGTGCTGATTGTGAGAATGTGTGGTTGTTCTTTTTTTTGCCAGATTGATTTCTGGAGCATCCGTTTCCAAGGTGGATGAAGATGTGGATGTGGCCCGGGAACGTGCCCGTGTGCATCAAGGTGGTGCGGACAAAGACTTGCTGAGGATCTGTGATCTCTCTAAGGTACAGTACCAGCGTTTACCACGAGGGCGGCAACATAACCCTGCAGGCTTGTCGGTACACACCGTAGCAAAGCATTTCATTACTTTGTCCAAGAGTTTCTTGACTCTTTCTGTGTTTGAGCTTGTGTGTTTCAGTTGCCTTGAAAAAGACCTTGGTCCCCCACCTATAACAGGCAACAGCATTCCACTTTTTTGTTTTGTAAGGAGAGTTACTTTCCAGATTTTTCATGCTTTAATGGCAGACAGTAGATAAAGTGGGAGATGAATGATGGAAGACGACTTTGGAAAGGAGAAAACCGGGGATTTGACCCTTGTTTCTCGTGGGAAGCTACCTGTGTATTAAATTAAGAGAGTTACTATTGGACCATAACACTGGCTTTTAGATACAAATTTCTAGAAAAAAGTATAATTTCCTGTTATGAAGCACTGGAAATCATGCCAGCTCAATTTGTTAAATATTTATGTGCAGTATTCTATAGTTCTAGAAATTTCAACTCACTGAATACAGCCCAGCTGTGTCTATTGGTTTCCTCCTCCCTTTCCTTTGATTCATAGATGTCAGTGATTGAACATTTCATCTTGCTGAATACACCCCAGCTGTGTCTATTGGTTCTCTCCTCCCTTTGCTTTGAAATGTCACTTGTAGGTCACAGTTCCTTGTGTGATTCCCCATATTGGGACTAAAGGCTGATTAGATTACAAGACATGAATGAAAACAAGCCGACAAAGATGGGACACTAATGCCTATGTAGTGCGCTTCAGTGGGAATTGGGTGCAATTTCAAAGCTAACTTTTTACCCACCGTGGACTGGAGTTTGTGATCTGTGTCTTACTTCTCACAGCCGCACCAGCTCCGACCTGCTTATTAAGGCTACTGCTAATAAAAGGCTACTGAGCCTGTTGACGGGAAGTCTTACTTTCTGGAAACAAGCTGGTGTCAGGATGTGTGAGATGTGAACAGATTAGGGATGAGTCGAGAAAATGCCTGCTGTTGGTCTCCGGTGACTCCTTCCTCATGTCCCCCAGTTCTCACAGTCGGAAGGCCGGGATTGCCCCCCCCCCCATCCACCCACAGGTTCGGAAACCTGAACATGTGAGTGGCGCTCGTCATGCTTGGTAACAGGCGCCACTTAATCACTGTCTGGATTAACACCCCGGCCAACACCAGATGTTCCTCCGCCAAGCTCATAGTGGCAGGAAGTGTAGCCGCGGCAACAGTCCTCAGTCGACATCTGTCCAAACTTGACGTCTCTTGGAACCTGCCCTCGTCTTCTCGAGCGTTCTCTCACCCACTCCATCTTCCCCTCTCGATCTCTCATGCACACATCCACAAGGTAATTAACAATATAGTTTTGAATAAAACATTGGATCTCGCACTTCTCTTCTGTTTTTTTGGAGTTTCAAATCAGATTTTCACATGTAACTATGTAACTGTAATGTTACTCTGAACTATATACAGCTACCTTTTACCATTTTATTTACATCCCTTCACCAGGAAGCAGCCAACAGAGTCCTGCTGTATCTTTCTTTTCATGTAAGAGAAGTCTGTTTTTATTCAGTCAATTAAATATATTTTTATTAAGCCCTTTTTACATCAGCATTTGTCACAAGCAATTTTACAGTACTGCTTTTACATCTAAAAAGTGTTTACAAAGGCAGGCAGCTAGAGAGGCACCGTGCTCTGAGGGGTGGTCAAATAGTTCCTCACGATGTTCAAACATTCATTGATGAACAGCCGTTCCGTCTAATCAGAATCAGAGAAAGTCATAGACCCGCATTCCGAGGTAGTTTCATGTCATACATCTGCTTTGGGGTTCTCTGTTGAAGTGCCGACAAGCATACTGAACCAAATGGCTTCTCAAGGTGTCTCAACAGTGGATTTGATTTACATCGGTCGGAGGATACGGAAAGCACCCAACCAAAGACGATGTAGCCGAAAAGCATTGGCGTGGAAGGGGTCGGAACACGCCCGGCTGCCTCCTACCGCAGCCAGTGCCTCCCGGCCGCGGGGCGTAGATAACGGATTGATCAATGAGCACGCCACCTCAAATGGCACGTCGCCTCAGTCTCGCCATAAATCTGAGCATGTTTCCCAAGCGATTGACAGCCCATCAATCTTCTGTCAGATGCCTCCACCTCCTCTCTGTTCGTTCACTCCAAAATAAGCATTTACCTCCTGACGGCCACCAAGGCCTCATGGGTAAGCGTTTAACCTCAGGTTAGTGGTTACTCCTGCCGGAGTGTTATCGACGAGCTCCGTTATGACGGCACGTCCGCCAGTTAGCATTAGTACGCCCCGCACTGTCGCCGTGACCTTCCAGTCGCTCACGAAAGATGAGATGGAGCTTCTGTTTTTTATGGTGTCTGTAAAGGCTGTTTGATGTTACAGGAGTCGTGAGAGTTGCTATTGTAGCCACTTTTGGGTGTGTGAAATTGAAGAGGTTAGGTTCAGAGTGCTTTGCAGGTACATGGTGTGAGATGTTACAGGTAATTTGTCATCTCTGATGGATGCTAAAATATTAGTCATATTTTTGTGTCTGGTAATATCAATGCAGAAATGTGACAGTGGGAGATATTGGCCATTTTCAGTGTTTACTGTAAAAATGTAAATGACTAAAGTAGATCTAATAGCATACAATATGCAGAGATATTTCCCAAAATTGGCAAATGTTTTCAGCCCTCAACATCATACTAGTAGGGATTTTTCTCTGACATAGTTAACTCTTGACATTCGACTCATTTAGGCCATAATACATCTGACAAACTCTGATGTAAATGTTCAATATCACTTCAACATGTGTTTCTTGGAAAAAGTATGGACTAATATACAGTCACTTTGTTTAACATTATTGCATTCCATTCCCTTAAAAGAAAAATGAAAAGCCGAATGGTGTAGCATTCCAGATAAAGTAATTTAAACACCAGGGTTGAAAACTGTCTTAATCAGGGCTTCATTTATTTCCATTGCCAACACCATCTACTTGTACTCCAACACCAATGCTCAGTCTCCCTTCCAGACTTTAGGATTCCAGCTATGGCCACCAGAATAGACAGATGCCTTGCTCTCTCTCTCTTTCTATAAATCCAATGCATTGTGAGTGTGCTTGCGTGTGTGTGTGATAAAAAGTGCATGTGAGTGTGCGTGCGTGCGTGTGTATGGGGGCGGGGGGGTCCATTGAGATGCATCAGATTCTCTCTGCTGTCTCATCTGATTAACTGCTACCTCCTCACCAATGCCAGCGCTACAGCCGTTACAGCATTCGGGGCACAACCAAATAATTATTTAATTGGCTCTGTCAGGATAGAAACATGACTTCTTCCACCCGTCTCTTCGAGCGTTGTAGCGGGGCAGGCAGCAAACCAGCCAGAGCAACGTGTCCATGGAAGTCCAGAAGAGTAATGTGTCCATGGAAGTCCAGAAGAGTAACGTGTCCATGGAAGTCCAGAAGAGTAACGTGTCCATGGAAGTCCAGAAGAGTAACGTGTCCATGGAAGTCCAGAAGAGTAACGTGTCCATGGAAGTCCAGAAGAGTAACGTGTCCATGGAAGTCCAGAAGAGTAACGTGTCCATGGAAGTCCAGATGCGTCGTCCCAGTCTCTAGTGAACATCTCTTGTACCATTGTTAGTTAATGAACTGGCGTCACTGAGTCTCATGGCTTCTGTGTCTGCTTCCCCCTTTAGTTCTCTGGTTGGTTTTCTCTCCGGTTCTCCCTCTGGTTGTCTCTGTGGGTGTCTGTCTGGCTCTTTGGTTGGTTCTGTCACCGGGTTCTCCCTCTGGCTGCCTCTCTGGGTGTCTGTCTGGTTCTCATTTTCATTACCTCTCCAGATCCCTGTAGCTATCTTTCTCTTGGGTCTCCATCCGGATCTCTATCTGGTTCTCATTTTGGTTATCTCTCTTGTTCTCTCTAGTTTTCTTTCTCTGGGTCTCCATCCGGTTCTCTGTCTAGTTTTCATTTTGGTTATCTCTCTGGTTCTCTAGTTTTCTTTCTCTGGGTCTCTGGTTCTCTATCCATTACTCATTGTCAGTGTCCCCAATGGCACCTTGTCATTGTAGTGCACTACCTCTGGTCTAAAGCTGCTTGGGAGCATCCATTGAAATGAGTGGGGAATGGTTAGCGACGACAGCACAGTTAAACCTGATCATTCACATACAAGCCCAGTGTTCCACTGCACCAAACGGCTGGGCCTTCATTTCTGGCCCATTTGGCGCTGCTCTAAACCAGTGAGCTGGCCAGTAGGAGAAAGGCATTCCTTCCCTTTATTCCACTTTACGAGAGTCAAAGTACATTCTCACAGGCATGAATGGATTGATAAAGGTGTCTCGTCGATTTAGAGTAGGCTCATACGGTACATAGGTTTAACGGGGCCCGGCCTTCCTATAGCAGTGTTCTCATGTAGCCATAACCTGTAAGAGAACGGAGAATTTTCGTTCTACTCGGATTCCGTAGTACGTAGATGAGGAAGATTTTGTCCGGAGACACATAGACGTGGATGCACAGGCAGGCCGTCATACGGCCAGGCTGTTAGACAGACGGGCAGTTAGACAGGCTGTTATACAGGCAAGCTATTAGACAGACAGGCACTTAGCAAGGCAGACAGTTTAACAGCCGTTCATACCAGAGCATTTAACATGCGAATTTGGTCCCTCGCTTTTTTTTTTTTTTTTTTTACAACCCGAGCAGACATCCGTTATTCCGTAATGATGTCATTACAGTATGCCATTATGCCCCCTGTGGCGCTCCCACCGAGGGTTGTGGGATTTCGACCTGAGAAGGTAGGCAGAAACACAGCTGAGTCAATTACCCTGGAATCCATCCCCCAAGGAGACGAGAGGTGTGTCCGTCCTTCCTGTAGAGTGCTGAATAAGATCTAATTTGCCAAACCCGACAAGAACCTTGTTGAGCTTCACACGGGAAAAATGTATCAAAGTTTCCTTTGAAACCACTTCAAATGCTGTCCTTGTGGGTGGCTGCCGTGGACATTTTGCTCGACGCGCTAAGTGCTTCGTTTTGTTGACAATGACTTGTTTATTTGTTTACTTTTGGAACCCATTTCCTGGTCTAAGTGTCTGTTTGTTTACCGCTACTTGCAATGGCAGAGCCGACGAGGCCGACTCAAGAAGATGGACTAGCTGAAGGTGATTCAAAGTCAAAGTCTTTTGTTTATCAAATGCACCGAATAAGACAGTCATTCTGAACAATGACATTCTTGTGACATGGCACACGACATCTATGCAGTAAGAATTAAGAAATGTATGAAGCAAAAATATAGCAAAATAATAATACAGTATATGTGTGTATATATAAATATAGCAAAAATATACATAGTATAAACTAGCAGCAATTTTAAAGAGTGTAGAATGGGGAATATGGAACAATATGGGTAGGATTATTGAATATTATAAATATAATTTAAGTGTAATATGCCTATGAATGATATATAAATGTATTCTAATGTACGTTGAATGTACATGGAAGGACGTCAGAGCATCTGGAATGTGTGATCAGTATGGTCATGGGGCAGTGTTGCTGGTTGAGTGGGTGGCTGTAGTCTTTGATGATGTTCCATGCTGTCCTAAGGTATCGTGTGTGGTAGATGCCTTGCACGGAGGTGAGATGGCAGCAGATGACGCGCTCCACATACTTCACCACCCTCTGGAGGGCCTTGCGATCAGCAGCGGTGACAGACATGGACCGTCTTTGTGTTTGATATGTCATATTTGCTATGGAGGAAGAAAAAAAAATGTTTGAATGCAAATGTACAAATGAAGGTTGCGTGACTCAGGATATCATGCGAAGACTAAGTTTGCACGCAAGTAGCTCAACCCCAGACATGTTCTTATTTGCAGTTTGCTACAAGATCTAAATGGGAGCCAGAATTCTACGCCGAAAACCAAACACTCAGCCTCAGCTTTCTCTACGATCTCATGTTAGATGCATTAAGGAGAAATCACGCCTTTTTTTCAGCATAAAAAATGTCTCCAGGATCACCCCAAAATCACCCCAAAATCACAATGTGCTGTATGTGAACATGATCAGTAGAACATAATATTGTACATTTTCGCTGATGGCACCCGAGAGGCCGATGACATCTGTTGCGTCGCACTTTTATAACAAGCGTTGAGCACCAATGACTTTTTATTCCTCTTAGTGGAAACAGGATAAGATTGGTATTTTCATGAGGACTTGGGATTACATTGTTTTTAATGACAAAACAACTTCTCGTGTTTGGGGCAGGTGAGACCTTGCTGAAGTTCACTAATTGGTTGTGTCCAGCAAATGCAAGGCTGACAGGCTCTGTTCTAAGGTAGGAGCTACCTGTCATAATAAACTGAAGTTTCAAACTGACTGGGGACGGGTCCAAAATGGCATCCGACCAGTCATTACATAGTTCACCGCTGGGTTCTGGTCATAGGGAATAGGTTGTCTTTTGGGAAGGAGTACAGATAATATAATATTATATCCGTGTCCAGAGAAGGGATCTTTTGGATTCCCTCGTTCCTTTATCAACTACTTCCACCATCTTTCCTATTTGCCTCAAGTTCTTTCCCCATTCTCAATTCACATTCTTTCTTCCTTCTATATTTCTTCATCCCTACCTTAATCTCCCTCCCTTCCTCCGCATCCCTTTCTCTCCTGTTTTGCTCTCCCCCTTCTCCCCCTGACTGATTGCGGCATCTGTTCATTGCAGGTGTACTCGGGGAAGAAGATTCCTGCTGTGGACAGGGTGTGTGTGGGCGTTCCAGCCGCAGAGGTGAGACACACGCAAAGACACACACAAAACAACGACATGAGGCGTGTGCACGCGTGTGGGAACCCATTGTTTTTCTAAATGAAACAAATGAAATGGCAGATCAATCTATGCTCTCTCTGCTCTGTCATCTTAACTCACTCAGACACACACACACACTCTGTACTTACAAATAAAGTTAGGTTCAGAAATATTTTGACACTGACACAATTTTAATAATTTTAGCTCTGTATGCCACCTCAATGGATTTGAAATGAAACAACCCAGATGCAATTGAAGTGCAGACTTTCAGCTTTAATTCAAGGGGTTGAACAAAAATATCATATGAAACATTTAGGAATTGCAACCATTTTCATCCACAGTCCCCTTATTTCAGGGATTCAAATGTAATTGGACAAATTAACACAATCATAAATAAAATGTTCATTTTTAATACTTTGTTGAGAATCCTTTGCAGGCAATGATTGCTTGAAGTCTGGAACGCATGGACATCACCAAACCCTGGGTTTCCTCCCTTGTGATGCTTTGCCAGGCCTTTACTGCAGCTGTCATCAGTTGTTGTTTGTTTGTGGGTCTTTCTGCCTTACGTTTTGTCTTCAGTAAGTGAAATGCATGCCCGATCGGGTTGAGACCAGGTGATTGACTCGGCCATTGCACAATATTCCACTTTTTGCTTTAAAAAACTCCTGGGCTGCTTTCACAGTATGTTTTGGGCCATTCTCCGTCTGTAAAGTGAAGCGCCGTCCAATCAATTTTGCTGAATTTGGCTGAATCTGAGCAGACAATATATCCCTATTCACTTCAGAATTCATCCAGCTGCTTCTGTCTTCTATCACATCATTAAACACTAGTGACCCAGTGCCATTGGAAGCCATGCATGGCCATGCCATCACACTGCCTCCATCGTGTTTTACAGATGATGTGGTATGCTTCGGATCATGAACCGTTCCAAGCCTTCTCCATACTTTTTTCTTCCCATCATTCTGGTACAGGTTGATCAAAGTTTCATCTGTCTAAAGATTGCTGTTCCAGAACTTGGCTGGATTTTTTAGATGTTTTTTGGTCTGGCCTTTCTGTTCTTGAGGCTTATGAATGGTTTGCACCTTGTGGTGAACCCTCTGTATTTGCTCTCATGAAGTCTTCTCTTTTATGGTAGTCTTGATAATGATATACCTACCTCCTGGAGAGTGTGCTTCACTTGACTGGATGTTGTAAAGGGTTTTTTTCTTTACCATGGAAACGATCCTACGATCATCCACCACTGTTGTCTTCCGTGGACGTCCAGGCCTTTTTGTGTTGCAGAGCTCACCAGTGCGTTCTTTTTTTCTCAGAATGTACCAAACAGTTGATTTGGCCATTCCTATTGTTCCTGCCACAGTGTCTCTCTGATGGATTATTTTTGCAGCCTAAGGATGGCCTGTTTCACTTGCATTGAGAGCTCATTTGACCGCATGTTGGAGGTTCACAGCAACAGCTTCTAAATGTGAATGCCACAACTGGAATCAACTCCAGACCTTTTACTTCCTTAATTGATTAAGAAATAACGAAGGAATAGCTCACACCTGTCCATGAAACAGCTTTTGAGTCAATTGTCCAATTACTTTTGGTCGCTTGAAAAAGAGGGGCCTACATATTAAAGAGCTGTAATTCCTAAAACCTTCCCCCAATTTGAATGTTAATACCCTCAAATTAAAACCGAGATACTGCACTTTAAGCCCATATTCATTATTTAACTGTGACTTGAACACATTTTGGTAAACAGCCAAAATAACAAAACTTGTGTCAGTGTCCAATTATTTCCAGAACAAACCGTATTTTATTTTTTAATTTTTCAGCAATATTGAAAAATATATATAATATTGTAGATGTGAGTTTGCTCCTTATTTGTTCCTATCCAAAAAAGTCTGGGTAAGCACTGTAGTTGCAGAGTTTTTAAAGTAAGTCATTAGAATACATGGACACAGTAATTATGATTCAACATGTTGTCAAACGGGATTTAAACTGACAACTTTCACAGCAATCCAATCATTCTGCTATGACACCATGTCTGCGACCAGTGGTTACGGACGTGAAAATCCAGCTAAATCTGGTGCAGTAACATGTTTTGCGTGGTCCACAAAGAACAAACAAATTAAGTCAACAGTCCGTTAATCTGACTATTCTGTAATCATTGATTCGATTCAGTTATTTCTGCAATGTCAGGGTTTTCGGGCTTAGTTTTCTAATGACATTGGGTATTTTACTCTGCTCAAACTTCACATTTTAATTAATATGAATGATAAATTGAATAGTTCTGTTTGACTGTACCTTTAACAGAACATATGAAAAATGTAAAACTAAGCCAAGTTTTTCTTCAGCCGGAGCTATGTTTGGGCCCACTAGAAGATGTAAGTTCAGCTAACACTTTGATCGAAAAGTTGAGTAAACAAAAAAAGTGGAACCAGTTTTTTTTTTTTTTTTTTACAAAGTGTTTTCGTGCGGTGCGTTCACACACACACACACACACACACACACACCTCGAGAACTCTTTGATTCCAACAGGATTTCCAACGCTCACACGTACGTGCACGTATTCTCCGTATCCTTGGCCTGTTTACCCAAAATGGGAATGCCAGAGGAATAGTCAGACCCCACACTGTGTCAATGCATTATTCACGGCTGAGCTTAGCCTTACTGTCGTGCATTCACCAGAGGTGGTTGCAAACAAGAATGGATCAATGAATGACATATATAAAATATTTATCCCGGAGCCGGGCTTCTTGGGTAGGCTGGGTTGAGTGACCTGACCGGTGAGACCGTTGTCAGACGAAGCGCCGGCATTGTATTCAGGAGTTGGGGAGGGAAAGAAGAATGAGTTCAGAATGCTCTGTTGTTTGTCTGGGTGTCTGCCTGTCTGTGTGCCTGTGTGTTGGCGGTGAGGGTATATATAAGTTGTTTCTAATGAATTTTGACACTTGTTATTGTAGATGCCTGTCAGTTTGTTTTGTTCGCCCTGTGTGGATAACTAATGAGGCACTGACAGTGTCAGAAAGGGAGATTCTTACAGCACACAGTGTCGAGATATAAAGCGCGAACGTGAACAGTGGCAAACTGCCGCAACGATCGCGCGCATCAAACATCTCGATCCATTCACTGAGTACGAGTAGATGTGGCCATCGATTGTGATTGGCCATCGATAGCTCCAACCGAGTAAGAGGTGACGCCCACTCCATTACCTATAACCAACGGTTTCACCTCAATGTGTGTCAATAGTGCTTCGGACTGCTGGGGATTAATGGCGCAGGAAAAACCACCACCTTCAAGATGCTGACGGGAGACATCGCTGTCTCTGGAGGGGAGGCTTTCCTAAACGGATACAGGTGAGGAGACATCTGAATATAACTGCCCCCACACCCACACCAACCACGACATGTCCCCGGTAGGGAAGCGGTAACGGAGTTTGGTTGGCCTGTCTCTTTGTTATGGGACCTCCCCAAAAACCGCCCTATTTCTCATATCGTGCACTAGCTTGGACCAAATAATCACGGGCAGGAAGTAGGCTTCCATTTGGGTCGCGTTCCTACTCTCTTCCTCAGCAACTCTCGCTTTGGTTTTGACTCTGTCTCTCTCCCTCTCGACGTCTCTTCTCTTGTACATTCTGTTTTCTGATCCGTTTCAACTGCTGTTCTGTCATGTCCCTTGTAGATGTTTTCAACAGGCTGGCAAGCACATTCTCTCACTCTCTCTCTCTCTCTCTCTCTCTCTCTCTCTCACCCACTCTCCAGCTCTCACATCTTTCATTCTGTTGCACGCCCTCTCTCTGTCTCTTCCTCTCTCTCACTCCAACTCTTGTTTTTCGTCTATCCTGCCACACGTCAGATGCTCACACATGAACACAAAATGTTAAACACATACACAGTCCTCTTTATTAGAATCCCCATCTGATATTCCTCATGGGTTCCACACAAACCATCCAACAGGACATAATACAGAACAGGTGAAGTACCACATATATTTAAAATACCTGTGAAATCCCATGCTCTATGGAGACCTTGGATATAAAAAAAAAAAAAACTCAAGCCATGACATTGACCGAGACACACACTGCAATGACAGACCTACATACACTGAACGAAACCTTTACTGTGACTAGTGCTTCGACTGAGTGATCAATCAATCAAATGTATTTATAAAGCCCTTTTTACATCAGCAGTTGTCACAAAGTACTTTTACCAAACACACAGCCTGATACCCCTGGGAGCAAGCAACAAAAGTGTTGAAGCACAGTGGCTAGGGAAAAACTTCCAAAAAGGGGCCAAAATTTAGGAAGAAACCTAGAGAGGAACCAAGAGGAACCAGTCCCTTGAAATCCTAATCTCACAGCACCATTCTGTAAACCTCACATTGTTTGTTCCCTACCCTTCTGTTTTTGACGGTACCGTTGTGCAAGTTCAACTGCTTGGACAGACAGTTGCGGCTAGCATAGAGGATTTGAAAGGTTGTACATTCATCTTGACTGGGGGCAGTTTAGACGCAGCTCCAGGCAGTGTTCGAGAGCATTGGGAGCTGAACAGACCAGCTAAACAGCTTGACACTTTTCTTCAGCAAATTTGCCTTAAATACTACTTGCCAATAAATAATGATTGACCATTGTCACACAGTTTATTTAATTATTTCAATTGGATCCCTGGGCAGTGAGTTGGCAGGGCATAGCATACGAACCGATATGACAGGAAATAGTTTGCTATTTATTGCCAGCGTGGGAGTTGTGTTCAGAAAGTGCTGAAGTTGCGATACTGGCCATACGTGCTTTGGGTGAATTCATAAATTAATTCTGCAGTCTGCGTATTCGTGGCGTTATCCTCCGTCGGCAGTGAACTCTAACCACATTTTTGAAGAGGCCTGTTCCTCCATATTTAGAAAGGACATATACTTCTCCTCGCCTTTGAAACTGGTTCTAATCTCTATGGAAACAACATGAGGGAAACATTGGATGGATACTAGTTCCAGTCAGTCTCCATAGTTGCATATGTATTTATGAAAACTGGTAATTGCATTGAACAAAGAGATGAAGCAGAACACTGAGAGGCCGTAGCGCGCTGATGTTAATGTTGATTGATGTTGCCAGCGGTGATCAAAGGCAATATTCTGGACCTTCAGGGAAAGAAAAACAGGCCGAAGAGAAAAAACAACAGAAGTATGCCGTCCTCTGTTTTCGCCTCATTACGTTTGAAGAAGGATGAGAGGGGGATAAGAGGAGGACGATAGAAGGATGTTGTGAGCCTTGAAAACCCCTAATAGAGGGGAAATATTATCCTCTCCGAAGAGAAGTTGTGTCGAACCCCCAAATCGCTAATTTGTTGATTGTCTACATGCCATAAAGGAATAATTTCCTTCTGGCCCACCGCTGGGAAGAGCTGGCTAGAGCTTTCTTTCACTCTCCCACCGCCAAAATCTCAAACTGTCACGCTCCAGCCATAGCTTACATGTTGTGATAGGCAGATTAACAGAAAGCCTCTGCAGACAGCGAGGAGCATTTCTTTCGATATGCAAGTGTCAGCTGCTTTCCCACTACTTTCAGACTGCAGATGACGTAGAAAGATAAGCCGAGAGTGGTGTGCAGAATTCGTATGCCAAAAAATCACCTGTGGAAAAATCACCTGGGATCAAGAGTACATCATGCAAATTGTGCTGCTGTTTTGTTCCTCCTGCTTGCTCAAAACGATGGAGTTTTTTTTTCTTTTCTCCAAGCTGTGATATTCATGTTGGTAATCGATCAACATGCTTCGTGAGGGACGTTTGTAATGGGGATTTTTTTTTTTCTCACAGGCTTTGTGAAATGCAATAAATGGAGCACAGTTTATTTACTGCACTTTTAAACTGCAGACAATACATTGTATTTCCTGAATGTACTATCTATTACAATGTTCTTTGGAAATAAGGTTTTACACAGGTGTTCCATTTTTGAATTGGTGATTTGTTTGAATCACTTGGTGGTTGTGATACCATTCTGCACACGACCACCATTTTATGACGACGATTATTTGAATCGTTCATTGTCACCATTTGAAGGTTATGTTGCTGACAAGTGGTTTTAATCATATGACGTTGTGTGTAACTAACGACGTTGTGGGTAACTAATATATGCTGATCTTTCTTGTAGCATACGGACAGAGATGAGAGAAGTTCACCAGAACATGGGCTACTGCCCACAGTTTGACGCCCTGAATGACCTTCTTACCGGACGAGAGCATCTGGAGTTTTATGCCAGACTACGAGGCGTACCCGAGAAGGAAGTCCCCATGGTAACGGTTTCCCTTGTCCAACTTCAATGACGTGATTTCCTGTTCCTTTATGACGGCACACTATTTGATCCTAAGGTTGAACTGTTGTCATGATGGACTAGAATAAAGTCAGACTTTTGATTCTCCCATGAAATACCTGCTATGTGGAGAAACTGTGAGGAAATAAGTTCTCCCTGTGAAAAGTTCTTTTTTTTTACATATTTGGATGCAAAGAGTTGACCAACATTTTAACACTACTGGAAACAAATACCTGTACACCCCAGCATCAATAACTGGTGCTGCTTCCTTTGGGAGAAATTCTTTAATGTAAAGTATGTGTTTCTTGTTCCTGTCTATCGGTTGCTTCTGTTTTCAAAACTGCTTAACTGTGTGGTTAAAGCATCTAACCAGTAACCAAACGGTTGCTGGGTAAAATCTCAGAGCTGGCATTGTGATATCATTCTGTCCCTGAGCAAACCCGAACTGCCCTAGGTTTTTATTGTAGAAGTGGTCACAGTCAACTTACCTGGCAAAATTCTAAGAAAAATAAATACGTTTAAAAAACATGGCATGCTGACCAGGTCGCAAAGCAGCCCAAGTTTTTATAATTCCCCCGGGACACTGCTATAGAGTTGGTATGTTGTTCTTATGTTTAGAGACAGCGTGGCATTGACATTGGGCATTGTGTCAAAACAACTCTACCTTTCACTCAACTGTCAAGAGCCTATTGTTCCAGGAGTGTTCAACTGGCAGTTTGCATGCTTCAATGAGAACCCTGAGGTTCTCTGATACTTTTTGGGACATCTTTCGTTCTGCTTTTGGGCTACATTTGGCGTGACGGTCTGTCCTAGGTAGATTGCCAGTGGTCTGGAATTTTCTCCATTTGTAGTTGATCCATTGGACAGTCGTATGATTGACATCAAATTGCTCGGAAATGGCTCTGCAAACCATCCCAGAGTCATGGCGATAAACGTTCTTTCTTCTCAGCTACCCGAAGAGATCTTTTTTTATCTCATGGCGTGTTGCCACACCTCTATGGTTTGGACAAACCCAACTTAGTTTCTGATGCTTATGGCAGTCTGGACCCCCCGAGTTACATTCCAATCTAATATTTTGCACCTGTTTTGGTGCCGCTGATCTAATGTTCAATTGACGGGATGACAATTGAACATTTCAGTGTTGTAATTAGGTTGCCTTTACCTGTCAGTAGTTCCAGAAATTAAGTTCAGAAACCATGTGTTGGAATAAGTAAAAAATGTATGTCAAGGGATGTATGTGCTTCCTACAGCACTGTAGACAGGACACCACGCTTGGTGAGAGTGGTAGGTTTCCTCTGAAGTACAAGATATAATACACACAGTTGTTTTCGGAGAGTCTGGCAACGGGTAACGTCTTTACATTATTCACCACCATGCCACGTGTGGCTCCCCCGCCATGGTTTCCCAGCAACGACAAGATCAAAAGAAACTCTGCCGTCGGGCTCAAGCCCAGGTTCCAGGCCTTTGATCTCAAAGCAGTCCTACTCGGGCCAAGGGACCTAGTTTCTATGGCCGCTGTTGGCTCTGCTGAGTTGAAACTTTGCGGCGGCCATTTTGACTCGAGGCAGAGCCCCGGGGAGGCGGTGTCATTTTCACGTTATTAGTGCACCAACATGTCAATATAGGGTGTAAATGGTTGGACTGGATTCCTGTCTGTGTGTTGTACACGGGGGTTACCTCAGGACAGGATCTGCAGAATCGCTAGGGGGGTGAATGAATGCTGGATTAGGTGTTGCTGGCGAGTACTCATTTTATTTTATTTTTCGGTTTTGATGTTGCGCAGAAACCCACCGTGAAGGGAATCAGCCTTGAGGAAAGTCCTGTGGCAATGCCAACCGTCATGCCTGCGTCTCGCGCTAAGTAGAAGGAAAGAGAGGGTGTGAGAGCAAAATGGCAGCGCTAGACAACCTCCACCAAAGTTTGTGTGATTTTAACAGTCATAGACTCATTATTGTAGATGTTGTTCCAGATTTAGCAAAGTGACTGTGTGTCGGCTCCTAAAACAACGCGGTCAGTTAAGTCAAGTCTAGATGGAAAGTGACCAGTGTTCACAATGTGTGTGCGCGCGTGTGTATGCACATGATCGTGTGTGTTGAGAGAGACTGAGTGTGAGTGAAGAGAGACCTTGTCTGTGGACAGCGAGTCTTGGCGAGCGAGCTGATGTTTCATTCCCATTTGAGTGTGTGAGTATGCAAACTGGCTCTAAGATGCAGATTGGGGTGCAGCGAAGATTAAACATTTCAGGTCCTCTGTGCACGTGGAGGAACTTGAAGCCCTACAGCGACACCGTAAACATGGGTGGGGGGGGGTTCTCTCTTCTGTCTCCTGAAGTCCACAATGTTTTTTTAAATTGTTACAAACTACATGTCCAATCTCTCCAAGTCCAATCAAGTTTGTTGAATTATCAACATATTTTCAGTGGAATCTTGTGTTAAATCGAAGAAGCCAGTATATTTCTATGGTGTCTGTGTTTTTCTGTTTTCAAAACCAGGTGGCAGAGTGGGGCATCCAGAAGCTTGGCCTGGTCAAATATTCCAATAAGACAGCTGGCACCTATAGCGGCGGGAACAAGCGCAAGCTGTCCACCGCCATGGCTCTGATTGGCTGTCCTCCTGTAGTCTTTCTGGTAAGGTGATTGCTGATTGGCTGAATGCTCAACACACATTCCACTTATTTCCTCATCCCCAGAAAGCTCAGTTGGAAGAGCATCAGAGCAAACCAGGTTAAAAAAAAAGGTGTTTCTGCCCTTGAGCAAGGCAGTCAACTCTCTTAGCTCCCTTGGGTCCTTATGTGGCAGCCACTTGCACCTCTGAAAATCAGAGGGGTTGGGTTAAAAGCCCTGGCTGGACATTGTGAGCAACTGATGACTACAATATTGAAATCCTTTTAAACCGATATTATCTGTTATTACCACCTTTGAGATAATTGATTTGAAACGTTGATGTGACTATATAATCAGTACCACCTACTTGTATTGACACCGTATTAACACATTTCACAGGTCACGTACGTACACTTACGCCGTTCAATTTGTCTCTTATCTTTTTGGGGGTGGGTTAATATGGCCGTTTGAACTATGTACATAGCCTGAGGGTGATGCAGGAGGCACTGGCGAGTTCCCACATTCATTGGCAGAGCTTCACCGCGACTGGTCTGGAAGCGTGTGCCCGTAGGTCCGTCGGCGAGACGCCAGCACCCCCGCAGATGGGCGCGCATCATCGCTCCTTTTTGTCTGTGACGCGCACCCATGCTGCCGATGTGCATGCGTCATCCGTCCCTTACAGTGTGGCGTGTTAATACTGCCTGTTATCCCACTAGGTTCCGGATCTGTTGCATACCGAGCCGCCCAGCCATTGTCTGTACGCCCTAATCAAATCATTTTCCCAGGACGTTTTCCAGGATGCGGTGCATCAGCCAGAGAAAAGCAGGGACTTACATATCGCTTTGTTCACTCCTTGCATTGCTAACTGGAAATTTTGGGGATATAGGTATTTCTGACATAAATGCATGAAAAATTAACAAATCCTGGATCAAACTTCCAAATGCTTATTGAATTTCCTTGGGGATTATAAGTCAATTACTGGTTGGATGTTTTTCAGTCGGGTCACTATTCGGTCACGTTTGAATGTATTTTTCAGAGTCCACCCAATCTTGTTTTAAAATGTAAAGTATACAAGACGATGTTTGCAGGAATTAAAGCTTTATAGTGAGATGGATTCGAACAGGGAGGATTGGTGGGTTTATGTCCTTGCTAAGCATTTCTTACAGGAAAAAAATGTAATCTTAAATCAAAGCATATTTCTTTGCTTACTGTGCTAACCATGGAAAGGGTGGGACTGCAATTATAACTGGCATAACATATTATGGGGGAGCAATTTGGGGACAAACAAGTCACTTCAAAATCTTACTTATTCCAAGATTTTGAATCACTCATATGATACTGTACAAACTTGCCAGATTACTTAATTGATGTTATTCCACCAACGTCTTTGATTATCCTTTCTATTATTATTATTATTATCTGTCAATTCAGCCCTGACATACCGTCAGTCAGCCAGTCATCCTGTCAAGCATCTAATCAGCCTGTTAATCAGCTAGTCATCCAGCCAGCAAAGCCAGTAAATCAGCGTTACAGTCTACCGATCAGACATCAGTTTGTCCAGTCAGTTGAGTCATCACCCAGTCAGTTGGTCACCCAGTTGTCTGGTCAGTCAACCAGTCAGTCAACCAGTCAGTCAACCAGTAAGACACCAAATCATTCAGTCAGTTAACCAAGTAGACAGTCAGTCAGCCAGTTGTCCCATTCAAACAGTCAGTTAATCAGTTAGCAGCCATTCAGCCAGTTATCCATTCAGCTGGTCAGTCACAGTCAACCAGTCAGGCAGTCACCAGTTATCCATTCAGCCAGACAGTCAGTCAGAGTCAACCAGTCAGTCAGTCAACCAGTCAGTCAGTCGACTGTACCTACCCCACATGCCCTATTGTACATTCCAGCCATGTGACCCTGCTGGCGTTCATTCAGACAGTGTTAAAGAGAGTTTCAATGTATATGTGGCAGCTAGTTCACTGCATCATGCATGGTAGCCTTAAGGCAGCACCATGTCAGCTTCTGCACCGGGACATGGTGGGCATGGCGACCGAGTTTCTTGGTGGGGATTCTGCCGGTGTAGGAGGGGGACCGCAGAACAGGCCGAGTCCTGTCTCTCTCCAAACATCTGTGAACAGACTAGCCCGAGGAAACCCAACCAGACAAGGAATGCGGATTTGTGATGTGGAGGGGGGGATGTGTGTGTGTGCATGTGCCGTTGTCTTCCAGAGAGACATCCCCCGTGAATTGGGTTTGCACGGCTCTAAAAGACCCCAATGCTGTCGGCCGTCCCTGCGTTGCTTCCCCAAATCCAAAGCTCCTTTATACGGCTTTAATTCCACTGGTTAGTTGGTAGCCCGAGCCTTTGAAACTTTAAGTATGCTTTCATGTCTAAATGTATTCCTCTTTTACTTCAACTGGAAGGGGCATATCGATGTAGAGTCAGGAGCATAATTCTTTCTTTGTGGTGTCAACTTTTGGAGCTCTGGGGACGTCTGACCACTGGGGGACCTGCTGATAACTGGTCTGTAATTCTGTGGAAAGCCTGTCTGTCATCAAATAGAAAAAAAACACAGATTTAGCCTTTAAGGGGAAAGTTAAATGAAAAGTAATTAAAAAAACTATTTTAGGATTGTGTAAACAGTTGACAAATGAACAAAATATACGTTTAATATAGCCAAGCCTTTTAAGCGTACAATCTATGCTTATGGGTGTGGAACATTAAAACATGGTTGACAAAATATTACCAGAGAATAGTATAGGTGTGAAAGGATGGAATCAAATCTGAAAAAAAGTCAAACATAATGGAGGTGAGAAAATGAGGGAACCCTTTTTTTCCCCTGTTACTGTAGGATGAGCCAACGACAGGGATGGACCCCAAGGCCAGACGCTTCCTGTGGGACTGCATCCTGAGTGTCATCAAAGAGGGACGCTCAGTCATTCTAACGTCACACAGGTACGTCCTCTTACTGTTGTAGGTTCCTATCCAAAATTGACGCTGCGGGTGTGGCTCTAATAAGCAACTTCCTGTTTTTCGGTTGGTTCCCATTTGCTAGGGTAGAAATTTTAGGAAGACTTTAGAGGTATAAAACTTCTTAATATTACGTATGACTTAATATTCCTAAAACACAGTGAATGGACCAGGTGGACTTGATGAAGGTACAATTACTGTTACAACACACTGTTACTCATACTGACGAATCCCCAAAACAAAATCAATGACACAAAGGAATTCTACACTAAATTCATGTTTATTCATGACTGTGTAGTTTTATCTTTCTAAATTGCAAAACTGTTTTGAAATCTTAACTTCTGTTGGAGGTGGGTGGTGCAGAAACAATGTTTTGCAGTTTTGTTTGTGAATCCATTACCACCACTCTATATTGTGTTGTTTTTCTGAGAGACCAAAGACATTTGTTGTGTTAGCGACAGGGGGAACACAGCTCAGTTGCATTCAATCGTCCATATCACAACCAGGTGCTTTTGCTTGTCAAGTTGTGCATTTGCCAGGTTTTACATCGTCATAATCCTAATTGCTCCATCCTTCAGAAAGCGAAACAAAGCCTCTGCCGCAGCAAGAAATGAATCTGGCTGCATCTAAAATGGCTGCTGAAATACAAAGACACAGAAAATTAAACCAATGTACAGATGTTCTCCTCCACTCCCCATAATTAGGCAATTTGTCGTGTGATTGGCCACGTGTCAAAGGAGGTGTCCTAAAATGATCACCTGAGCCTGTGAATCAACCACCCTGCTCTCTGGAGCTGAACCGGGCATGAAAAATTAAACTGTTGTCTCATTCCCGCTCCCCCCGCACCCCCAAATAATTATTCTGCTGAAAGTTGTCCATTGTCTGCAGTATTTACCACAGAGCTGCCGAAATGGGGATGAGGCGTATTTCAAAGACAGTCCGTATGTTTCTTTTTTTCTTCTTGAAACAAGCAAAAAGTCAGAGCTTAAACATTGGTCATTTGTCAGCCCTGTGTGCAGAGAGGACACTGGGTGTCAACTGAATAATGCAGGGTGGGATTGAGGACAACCAAACCACAATTTGATTTATGTCTGCAAAACGTTGGGGTAGAATTAAGACCGGTTCACATGAATGTATCCTGCGGGGTCTTAGAACAGAATTGAACCATTCTCTGCCTGTCTCACCTTTCTGTCTGTCTTTTTTCTTCTGTCTGTCTCTCTTGCAGCATGGAGGAGTGTGAGGCCCTGTGCACACGCATGGCCATCATGGTGAATGGGCAGTTCAAGTGTCTGGGCAGCATTCAGCATCTCAAGAGCAGGTTAGGCCTTAACAGCACCACTAACCACTAGATGACAGGGGACAGCCTGAATGTGCTTCTTGGTAAACTCAAGCCTTGCGAAACGAGTGACAAACAGAAACACTATCGATCTCTGTCACCTAAGGTTTGTCTGTATTCTTGGAAATCCAATACTCTTTCAAAAAAAGGGGAATCTGTTATGCATCATCTGTGTTTCTTCGAATCTGAGGTGATTCTTTCTTGGTAGTTCAAGAACACTATGGATATTTGCTCTAACTACACACCACACACTATAGTTGGTTTGCTTTAAAGAATTAACAACTTTTAGAAACTTTTTTGAATTATGAGTTATGAATCACATGCTAATGGTTAGAGCTGGAAACTCAAATACACTCTTAGTATTCAGAGGATTTTGTAGGATGCCCAAAAGCCTATCTATCAAAGAACTGCTGTCACTAAACTTAAAATACAATGTAAATATAATTTAATTTTGTATAGAAGATAATCACTGGAAAACAAACTTCCACCATTTGCTTGAAATAGGTGTTTCGCCAAGGCAGTTTTTTTATTTGTTTTTAGTCATTGTACTCTCAAATTATTATTTTTTTATATAAGATCTAAGTATTTAATGTAAAATTGTTAAATAATCTTTTGGTATGTTTAAACGAATTCCAAGTGTTAACATCTGTTAAATTACAAATTATAATTTAAGGGGAAAAGAACGCCATAGACTTCATACAGTTTATTATTACAGGAATGAACTCAAAACAAGATCACTATTTACAGTTAGGTAAAAGTAAATCACAGAAAATTACTTACATTTGTGCAACAAAAGACAACCGAAACCAGCAAGCTACTTTGTTTACGTCATCCTTCAAGATTAACTTTCAACATGAAATAGTATGTGCTGGTGCGTGACTGTGAGTGTTGAATTTAAACTTTAAATCACTGATTACATTGTGTTTGGTTTCCCAGGGGAAGTAATAGGATAACAGTAGAACATTTGGAAATGTGTTCATGTACTGCCATGATTAGGGCTTACGGGATTATTACATTCAGTGAATAAAATGGAACCTTTTCTTGTTTAGTTTTTTATTTGGCTGTTTCTTCTATCAGTTTTTTTCTGGTAGTTTTGTTTTATGACTTGGGCCTACGTGTATATGGTCACTGCCTGTTTTGGGGTCTTAGTTGTCAAATCTTCTGATGTGTCCGTGACTCTTGGGGCTATCGGTGTTAGCGGTGTGGGTGTTGCTGATGGTCACACTATTCTGTGCCTGTATGCTACTGTGTCTCTGCAAGCGGCTGCCCGCAGCTCATTGACGGAGTATCTGAGGGAAGTTGAGCAGTCAGAACTCCCACTCATGCCTCAACGAGCGCTCCTTGTCCAGGGCACTCAATATCCATTTTCCCTCCGTACAAAAAAATGTAACCCCACTCACTCCGTATTGGCTCCATTTTTCTCATCTAGAAACAAATTTTACCAAACACCCCATCACGCATTTTGAGCTCACGTAGGCTATCATTTGCTTTTAAAGGCGGCTATCTGAGCACAAGCACTGTAAATTCGATTCAGCAAGGGCTCGC
>JACXGI010011176.1:0-25679 GCA_016801175.1 Esox masquinongy | reverse complement strand
GTGTCATGGTCTGGGGCTGCATGAGTGCTGCCGGCACTGGGGAGCTACAGTTCATTGAGGGAACCATGAATGCCAACATGTACTGTGACATACTGAAGCAGAGCATGATCCCCTCCCTTCGGAGACTGGGCCGCAGGGCAGTATTCCAACATGATAACGACCCCAAACACACCTCCAAGACGACCACTGCCTTGCTAAACAAGCTGAGGGTATAGGTGATGGACTGGCCAAGCATGTCTCCAGACCTAAACCCCATTGAGCATCTGTGGGGCATCCTCAAACGGAAGGTGGAGGAGCGCAAGGTCTCTAACATCCACCAGCTCTGTGATGTCGTCATGTAGGAGTGGAAGAGGACTCCAGTGGCAACCTGTGAAGCTCTGGTGCCCAAGAGGGTTAAGGCAGTGCTGGAAAATAGTGGTGGCCACAGCAGTTTGGACATTGATGGCTGTGTGTTGTGTTATTTTGAGGGGACAGCAAATTTACACTGTTATACAAGCTATACACTCACTGCTTTACATTGTAGCAAAGTGTCATTTCTTCAGTGTTGTCACATGAAAAGTTATAATCAAATATTTACAAAACTGTGATGGGGTGTACTCACTTTTGTGAGATACTGTATGTATATGCGAGTGAAGTATATATGTATGTGCAAGTGAAGTATATAAGTATGCGCAAGGGAAGTATGCATGTATGCGCAAGTGTTTAGTACAAGTATATATGTATGTGCAAGTGAAGTATATATGTATATGCAAGTGTTTAGTACCAGTATATATGTCTGTGGAAGTGAAGTATTCAATTTTGGCCATGGCGGCTTCTTGTAGTCTGGTATTGTTTTTCATTAAAACATTTAAAAACACGCGTAAGTCACTCAGATGAAGAAGGCAGCGAAGGATAACTACGAGCTCAAACGAAAGCGAACGTTCATAGCTCAGTGCAAAAAATAATTTACCTGTTTCGACTTTGATGGAACTCAGATGCACTGTCGTCTGTCGTAAGTTTCCGGCAAGAGCGGACAAATGCGGGTCTTTTTACAAAGGCACTAAAAACTTTCGCAAACAGTCCCTGACCAGCCATGCCAATAGCAACTGGTCTGCATGACAGCCAAGCGGATGGCTGACAATCCGTCTTCAGGGCCCTTGATTGTACTGGTCAGGAATTTAAATGCAGATGCCCATTGGGTGATTGCACGACTTATAACAACCGCATACCTAGTAACTAAGACAGGATGAATGAGTTAGTGTTTTGTTTAAAAGTGAAATGTTTTGTTGACTTAACTTTTTATTAATTTTTACAATTAGAAATGTGATGAAAGTAATATAAAAATATTTTTTGTTTTATATATCCAGAATGCACATAAAGAATTAAACATGTCAATTAACAAAAGTATTTGGTTATATGTTGTAATGCTCATAAATTACTTTGGAAACTTTTGGAAGGAGGGATGTTTTTAAAAATGTTTTTGGGGCCAGTAAGTTTCAAACCCACTGGCAAAAGATGTTAACGTTGAACCCTGCTGGAGCTATAGGATGTATGGGAGTGAAAGGAAGAAAACAGACAGGCCAGAACCTTTAATGCCGCAAACCGTGTCATAGCACGTAAAATTAGAAACCAAATCTATTTCTCTTGCGTCTATGAGTAATCCTGTGCTGACACATTTTGTGCACTGTTATGTCTGAAATTCAGGAATAAATATGTAAAAAAGATAAGTGTGTGGATAGTTTAACTGTCAATGCCAATATGAAAAGCGCATTGTTATTGATTGCGCTGGCAATCACATATGGTCTAGAGACTTCAGTGGGTCTTTGTAGAAAAATATTTAAGAGGAATTATCCATATAGGGTATTCCAGAAAACTGGATTTGTTACTTAGCAAGCTCTGTCAAACTAGATCTTGAGCAAATTCTGGGTTTTTGGCTCCACCAAAAATGCAGAACGTGTTGCCTGATCAGAAACCGCAGCAACAAATTCTCTGAACCAAACATGCTACCTACTAAGTTAAGTGGATCTTTTCCAATGAAAGTGAATAAACACAGACCTCATCCACCAAATACTGTAGATTCTATTCCACCACAATGTCCTGTCCCTTTGCAGAAAATCCAGTCAACATTACAGCCTTCATTGTACAATGTGCATTAAAAATAGAACAAATTATTATTTGACCACTAATAGACCTTTTAGACCATTCAAAATAATTTTTGTGAATGTTATCATTTTTCCACACAATCAATTATCAAACCCATATAGTTCAAATGTAAACCAATACAGCTTTACTTTGACTATACAAACTCTTCAGGAACCAAAAACTCAGCAACTCACTGGTTAAGAGAATCCGGGTGTGTTCAGGGAACCCTGAATTTGTTGAGTCATTTTTTGCAATACCCCCCTGATCTTCTTTATACCAATTAAACTCTATTTAAAATATAGGCTGTTATATTGGGAAGCATATTGAAATCATCTGCTGCCTTAACTTCTTTATTTTAATCATGGCAGCCAATGCAGGCAGGAAATCTTTAGGAACTCAGATTTCAAGAACGACTTTTGGCTACATAATAATGAGAAAAAATAAATGTTGTTCTTCATAAATGGTTCAGATTGATAGCTTTTTAAAAGTAATAGTCCAAAATATGGTTTCATGCAAATATATGCTATGTTTGAAAGATAAAACAAGCTAGATGTTAGCAGCTAACCAACATCACAAGTTCAAAATTACTTGTGAAATAATTTTGTCAATGTTTGCCTCCTGCGTGTTTTCACATTCAGTCATTGTTTTATTTCAAATACAATGTGCTGTACAAAGCCAAAACAAAACATGTCACTGAAGCTCCAGCTAGTTAAAACTGTTAAAAACATTTTTTCTCTCTTACTAATGTCACAGACTTGTTGCGTGAGGTAGGCCTATTTGTTGCTTGTTGATGTTGATTGGGACATATAAAGTGATGATAACTGTACTGTATGATTTCACATTTTGTGAAAAAAAAGTGTTTTGTCTGTCTTTTGCTTAACGGTGAAGACGTCACGGTAATTTAAAGGTTCACATTCAAAGTTGTCTACATTGCTCTTCCATTCTCACTGCCAACCTCCTTCACTGTCACCCATCTCTCTTGATCTTTACCTTTCTTCTGTCTCCATTCATCTAACCCTCTCTTTCACCCTCATGACTTTCTCCTTGCCGTTTTCATCCTCCCTCCCCCTTTAAATCGGTCATATCAGAGAATCGTGCATTCCTGGCATTCCGGTTGCGTATGGTAGAAATTCCATCCGTCTGCTGTGGCCTCTGTAGGCTGTGGCTCTTCCACTCCCTCAAATCTATCCTTCCCACTCTCACCCCATCCATCCCTCCATCCATCCATCCAGCTGTACTGGCATGCAGAACCTCTCCATCTTCCTTTCCCATCAATCCTCTCCCCAGTCCACCAGTTTCCTTACTGTCATCCATCTCGTCTATCATTAACCCTCATATTGCCCAATATCTGCTCCTCCAGTGTTTTCTCGCTTTCACTCGGTTCTTGTTGTGTATCACTTCTCTGATTTTTCCACCCGTTTTAGCTTCCCCTCCTCCTCTCTCTAGCTCTCCGTACTGGGTGAATCATCAGCCAGACAAGGCCACAGTACAGAGGAACAAAAAGACCTTGAGACAGACAGACAGACAGACAGACAGACAGACAGAGGGAGAGTGACACAGACAGACAGACAGGCAGACAGGCAGACAGGGGAAGAGTGACAGACAGACAGACAGACAGGCAGGCAGACAGACAGACAGGCAGACAGGGGGAGAGTGACAGACAGACAGGCAGACAGGCAGGCAGACAGGCAGGCAGACTTGACTCAGGCCTTGACTCAGAAGCCCCTGACATACAACCAAACTGTAACCTTAATACTGTAAATACATGGAATTATTGAAGCTGTTATTGAGCAGAGAGAGAACAGACTGACCCCTACAACATTTGGTACACCTGGACTAACAAACACGCACACACGCGCACATATTTGTGCATCAACATGCACATCAGTGACAGCAGCAGAGTGCTTTGAGGTATTTGTAAATCTATTGTAAGGTGTTACAAAGCTAATAAAGGTGTTATAACCTGCTAATATAGGGTTTGTAAAGGTACAGTCTAAGCTCACTAGGATATCAGTGACCTACGTCAGTAAACAGTCAGTATGCAAATAAGGACACGTTGTACATGTACACACACTGTGTGCCCTATTGAATAACATGGTCAGTGTAGGCCTACATTATGGCACATAACATAAGCGTGTTCAATATAGGCCTGTACAGCCTACAAAGTTGTTGTGAGAACAAATGAGTCAAATTTGTGAAAACCAGACAGAGTATAATAATAATAATAATAATAATGCAGTTGATTGAGCCTTTGTACAAAGTAAAGTTTTAGGTTTCTAGCTAGAGAACTCCAAGTAACCATTTTACCCAAAGACTGTAAGATGAGGTTGTGTGTGTCCTTAGAATCACATTTATTACCATCTTAAAGGCAAAACTGATCCTATATCAGCAGCCCTCCTTGTACAAGAGGATTTATAAATATAGGGCCAGATCAGTGTTGACTCCGGGATGTGGCTGTGAGTGACCTAGGCTACAAGGCAACATACCCTTCATAGTACACAGATGATATATAGACAACGCAAGAATCACTGTAGCCTACAACTGGGCTAGTCCATCTAACTCAACCCCACATTTATAATGGGGTTAAGTAGCCTGTTTTTTGTGACTGGAGCCCCGTCATCAATCTTAATAAAAAATGACAGACTTGAAAATAAAGAATGATACACATTTACACAAAAGATTATCCCTCGTTTTGTTTGGATGCTTAAATCTGTCTTTTTATGTAATGACGAAGCTCCAGTCTACCCACACTTGTCGGCGCTTAACCGCAGTGTAAAACGTTGGGTTAAAAGGCCATACACGATGTTTGCTGTAGTATTAAAATAAATACAAGCATAAATGACCAGAAGAAATCTGCATTAAATGTTTCAAGTTCATGTTTCAATTTTTTATTTCGACAAAATTTGTTTCGAGTAGCCTACCTGAGATATTCCCATTAAACTTTCTCGCCGGTCCGTCAATCAGTTTGTATTGACTTTCAATCTCCTCATATTCGCTTTAGACACTTGCAGTAGCCCCGCGCCACTCCCACCCCCCCACCACCCTAAACCACCCTTGACTAGCTGATACTATTCCGGTCTCGTTCCGTGAGAGAAGAGGACCAGAAAACAAGTCTGGGTATTGTTTAAATTCAGTCTTGTAAACGTTACGACCAGGATTCTTCGGTGGCCCTGTAAATTAATTGCGTTATGCTACGCAATAGATGAGCCAGTATAGCCAATAGACAACTATAATGTGAGTGTGAAGTTTTACTCCATGGCTGGGAGTTTTAGGCTAAAGTATATTTCAATCATGAAGGATAGGCTAAACTCTACCGGATCTTTATGGTAGCGTAGGATATGAACAATCTAGAGCACATGAAACGAGGGCTGTTGTTCATCGATTTATATGTTGTTCATGGTTTATCCTAGCCAGGAATGATGGGTGTTTCCCGGCTAGGCCAAGTCCGGTTTAGGCCTCACTGAACTAATATGGGCATTAAAATCACATGCAATAGGAATATTTTACCATAAGCCTACTACATATTATATGCATGCATATGTAGTAAGTTATTTGGTTTCACACACAGGGTCAGATCGACGCACGCCGATAAAATACTTCACACAAACAGGCAGCTCGTGATATTATAGAACACATTCCTGCCTGCGGTGAAACCCCAGATGAGCGATTATGTAAGATTATATCCGCCGACCGCAGGACGGAGAAACGGGACAAAGTCCTGGCACGGATCGAAGTGTGCGTACTTCTGAATTCTGAGAAAAGGCTTGGTTAACGCCGCATATTTTTACTTACTTTGGCTGTACTGACCGCGCGGTGGTTTCCAGAATGCCATACAGGTTGTCACGTCGCAAGCACAGGGCTGTTCGTGTGAGCGAATATCTATCTATGTGACTTTACCCAGTGTTCAGCAGTGACTTTTAGGTATGAGTGGATGACTGCGAGGCTCCCGGCCCACCCCTATTCCCATGACACCAAAGATGGTTTATGATGACACTCTTCAACTGCCAGGCACAATATAGCCTGTGTGACGTTGAAAGTATTCCCTATAGCAACATGCTGTCGAATGCTGAGCTACGGAATAAGCGGAGATAAACATTTAAGTAAATTGATAGAAACAATTGTATTACATCTAACGCGAGTTATTGCCTAATCGAATGCAGTTTATGCAAAGTCGATTTTAGGGCGAATTTCTGGCATAGACTAAGCTTTCATTTTTGAAAAGTGGGCCATCAACTAGTTTTTCACTTGTAACCTGGTACTAACGGTGACGACCCGTAAACCGATACCGGAGACTTAACTTTTCTAATCTTGGCCCCACCTTGGCCATCGACTTACGGTAAATCAGTCAGTTTCACCCCTCACCCAAACCCCTCAGCAACGGAAAATACCATTCACCTTCCACAAACCAATAGTCCAATCATATTAAATCACATCATTATTGATAAGCCTTACTTTTCGTGGTTTAAACACAGCGGATGAAAGTAGCGGTTGGTAGGCTTTTTAGGTCTCTTGTCCGAATCCCCATCTCTCACTCCCGGCTTCTCACTCGGATCAGCTGGTAGCGCAATGACGCAGTCTGTTAAAGATGGCCAATGAGAAACCCACGTCAAAGGACAAATTTGACGTAGCCCACGCCTCCCTTAGCATATAAATCCCTCTCACAGCACACAGTATAATGTCTCACGATCTGACTAACGTCCAATTCAAAATAAAATCATTTGCCAATCTAAATCCAATTACATATTTGGATCCAATTACATAAGTGTGTGTGTGTTTGTGCATGCAGTAGATTGGCATTAAAAGTTTAAGTGTGATTAAATATTCCTGTGTGAGCTGAAGGCTTCAGTTTGACAGAACCATATACTTCTGAGGTCTAACCTAAGTGGCCCCTGGAGACATCAGCAGATCAAGGTGAACTCGTTAGCCTTTACACACACACACGACATACAATCACATACACAAACACAGAGAGATTGTATCGTCAAGGTGCTGCTGAGAGCTCTGTTCAAGTGGTGTTTCATTCTCTCATTCATCCTCCTATTTTTAAATCTTCCTCTCTAATTTCCTTTAATCGCCATCACTTTACATTTTATCAGACACTTTTGTCCAGAGCCATTAGGGGAAAGTGGCTTGCTCAAGGGCACAACAACATCATATGTTAAGTAATTTAGCAGACACTCATATTCCAAGTGACTTGCATTATACATATACATATAAATTTTCAAACCAACATCCTTGCCTTTGCAAGCACTATACTCTACCTACTGACCTACACAGGACCAACAGATGTTTCTTTACTTTGTCAGCTCAGGGATTTGAACCCGCTAGGCTAGAGCTGCCCAATCCTGGTCCTGGAGATCTACCATCCTGCAGGTTTTCTCTTCAATCCCAGTTGTGACTAACCTGACTTAACTTTTCATCCAGCTCATTATTAGAATCAGGTGTGCAAAATTAGGGTTGGAGTGAAAACCTACAGGGTGGTAGCTCTCCAGGACCAGGACTGGGCACCCCTGCGCTAGGCTGTCTGCCTATATACTCCAAATGTATTTAGCAGGTCACTGCATTCATTGAGACATCATCACCAACATCATCATTATCACCACCATCAACTCTAGCCTTTTGTATATTTGTATAATCGTATAATTGGCCGGATAATGTGTGAATTAATTGTATAATCGGCCAGAGAATGTGTGAATTCATTGTATAATTGGCTGGAGAATGTTTGAATTCATCGTATAATTGGCCAGAGAATGTGTGAATTAATTGTATAATTGGCTGGAGAATATGTGAATTAATTGTGGTAGGTGAGGGAGGTTTTAATAAGGAGGATTCATGTGTGTGCTACCAAGAAACAGTTTTAATTTTACCACACCCCAATATGAATCAGTGTTTGTTTCAAGTTGAGAAATGCATGCAAACATTAACACGTCATCAAGCCCCTACCTAACACGTCATCAAGCAAATTAAGTTTTCAGGGGTGCCTTTCAAAATAAATTTCATAGAAGTTATTTTTTTCTTCCACATTCACCAGCTTCCACTCCTTCTTACCTTATTCTAAAAGGGGTAAGAGCGGAGGAAGAGAAGACATTTTACTGTGAATCAGTGATCCATGCAGTATTGTATCCGGGTAGAGCTCTCTGCTGTGTCATCCTCTATCCCGCCTGATGGTGTGAACACAACTCAGTCTCCCTCACACCACTGATTCAGCCAACTACATTCCACATCACTGTTAATTCCCCTTCTTCCATTTTCCATTTCAGAAGTCTAAAATGGCTGAACAGCAAGTCCATTGCCTGGACCGCATTCAGTCAACATAATCTTTCTTGTGGAAAGCAATTGATATTGTGAATAAGGAAAAATAAAAGTTGTAAACATATACACTTTTCATACTATTTTTGTCCTCATTACGGTTTGGCTTGGAAACTTGTGCTATTCTTAGCCCAGGTGGGCCCCAGATATGATGGCCTACAAATGGAACATAGCGCCCAGGAGCCAAACTTAGTGGTGGCTAGAAAGGTTAACTGTGTGTGTGTGTGTGTGTGTGTGTGTGTGTGTGTGTGTGTGTGTGTGTGTGTGTGCATGCGTGCGTGTCAGGCATTGGGGCAGAAATAGGATGGAAACTCAGGCAGCAAGCTTATTTGTTTTTTGGATACCAATTAGCTGATGCCATGGTTATTATAAAGAGACTAGATTATATATTGTCTGGATCTATTCCTGAATGCTGACTGACTAAAACTACGTTCTAGCTGGTATCATTTTCAAAATTGCAGTTCATGCCCTGAAAGCTGATTGGCTAAAAGTTGAGGTGGTTTAGCAGCTGATCATATACGATAGGAATGATAAAAACAATAGAATGTATTGCTCCAATTATATTAGTAAACAGTTTATAATAGCATTTAAGGCATCATGAGAATGTGTGATGTATTACCAATATACACTACCATTCAAAAATTTGGGGTCACTAAGAAATGTCTTTGTTTTCAAAAGAAAAGCACAGCTTTTGTCCATTAAAATAACATGAAATTATTCAGAAATACAGTGTAGATATTGGTAATGTTGAGAATGACTACTGTAGCTGGAAATTGAATATCTACATAGGCAGACAGAGGCCCATTATCAGCAACCATCACTCCTGCGTTCCAATGGCACATTGTGTTTGCAAACCCAAATTTATAATTTTAAAAGGCTAATTAGTCATTAGAAAACCATTCTGCAATTATGTTAGCACCGCTGAAAACTGGTGTGCTGATTAAAGAAGCAATAAAACTGGCCTTCTTTAGCCTAGTTGAGTATCTGGAGCATCAGCAATTGTGGGTTTGATTACAGGCTCAAAATGTCCAGAAACAAAGAACTTTCTTCTGAAACTCATCAGTCTATTCTTGTTCTGAGTAATGAAAGCTATTCCATGCGAGAAAATGCCAAGAAACTAAAGATCTCGTACAACGCTGTGTACTACACCCTTCACAGAACAGAGCAAACTGGCTCTAACCAGAATAGAAAGAGGAGTGGGAGGCCCGGGTGCACAACTGGGCAAAAGGACAAAATACATTAGAGTGTCTAGTTTGAGAAACAGACACCTCACAGGTCCTCAAACTGGCAGCATCATTAAATAGTACCGAGTAAACAACAATCAACATCAACAGTGAAGAGGCGACTCTGAGATGCTGGCCTTCTAGGCAGAGTTGCAAAGAAAAAGCCATATCTCAGACTGACCAATAAAAATATAAGATTAAGCTGGGTAAAAGAACACAGACACTGGACACAGGAAGATTGGAAAAAAGTGTTATGGACAGACAAATCTAAGTTTGAGGTGTTCGGATCACAAAGAAGAGCATTTGTGAGACACAGACCAAATGAAAAGATGCTGGAGGAGTGCTTCACACCATCTGTCTAGCATGGTGGAGGCAATGTGATGGTCTGGTGGGCTTTGGTGGTGGTAAAGTGGGAGATTTGGACAGGGTAAAGGGGATCTTAAGGAAGGCTATCACTCCATTTTGTAGTGCCATGTCATACCCTGTGGACAACGTTTGATTGGAGCCAATATCCTCCTACAACAGGACAATGACCCAAAGCACAGCTCCAAACTATGCAAGGACTATTTAGGGAAGAAGCAGTCAGGTGGTATTCTGTCTATAATGGAGTGGCCAGCACAGTCACCGGATCTCAACCATATTGAGCTGTTGTGGGAGCAGCTTGACCGTATGGTACGTAAGAAGTGCCCATCAAGCCAACCCAACTGGTGGGAGGTGCTTCAGGAAGCATGGGCTGAAATCTCCTCAGACTACCGCAACAAATTGACAACTAGAATACCTAAGGTCTGCAAGGCTGATGTTAAAATACCATTTCAATTTTATCCCACTCCACAAAGGGGTGTTGAAACGTTTTAATCTAATGGACTGCAAAAAATTATGAGCCCCTGGACAAGGACCCCCTTACATTTATTAAATTAATTGAATTAACTTCAGGGTAGATCTGCCTCTAAGACATGCCTGGTTAAGTAAAACTCCCAACTCAACATATCTCTCAGGAACCTAATTGGTAGTTTATCAGTCGTGTAATGTTAATACTGCTAAACTTGCTGGGCCTTAGATTGTCATTGAACAGTACAAGTACAGTACAACGAAATGCAGTTAGCATCTAACCAGAAGTGCAAATAGAGGAGGGCAGAAAATGTACAAGTATTTACAAGTATTAAGTATATGTATATCACAAGTGGAATGCGTAGATGTGCAATGAAGGCAAAGGCAGTACAAAAGGCAATACTAAATATGCAATAAGGCAAATAGAGGAGGGCAGAAAATGTACAAGTATTAAGTATATGTATATTACCAGTGGAATGTGTAGATGAGCAATTCTAAATGTGCAAAAGGAAAATAGAGAAGGGCAGAAAGTATTAGGTATAGTGTATGTTACAAGTGGGATAATAGTCGTTCGGGTACAGATGGCAATTTCAAAATGGCATTCAAGATGTGCAAACGAGGCAAATGAAGGAGTGATCTATTAAGGTAGGATGTGTACCCGAGATGCAGAGATAGCAGCAATGAGGCGCCTAGGTGGATATGCGTGCGTAACAACAGTAAAAATGCAGGCACAATTGCAATTCTAAATGTGCAAAGAGGCAAAATGGATGTACAAGGTGTATGTGCAATTGAAATGCAGGAATAGCAGTGGTGAGGTTCCTGAGGTAAACACGCACCTTTAACAACTGAAAACTTCCATTATCAGGCAGAGCAAGGCAGTGTCAGAGTAGTACAAGGGAGTAGTGCAACAAAGTTCCAGAGAGGCAAGGGGGGTACGGTAAATGATGGGTCACAGATTTCACAGAGTTCTCTGGGTCACAGAGTTCAGCAGGGTTACAGTAGATGGGAAGAAACTGTTCCTGAGCCTGCTGGTGCGGGACCGAAGAGAACTGTACCGCCTGCCTGATGGAAGGGTCCCTGATGATCCCACGTGCCCTGCACAAACAACTCTTCCGCTGGAGGTCTGCGATGGCAGGAAGCTGGGCACCAGTGATGTGCTGGGCGGTTTTCACCACCTGTTGAAGGCCTTCTGATGGAGCAGCTAAACCACTCTGTGGCACAGTTTGTCAGAATGCTCTCGATTGCGCAGCGGTACAAGTTCACAAGGATCTTGGTGGACAGGAGGGCTTTCTTCAGCCTCCTCAAAAAGTACAGGCACTGCTGTGCCTTTTTGACCTAGGCTGAAGTGTTGAGGGTCCAGGAGAGGTCCTCGGAGGTCGAGCAAAGCTGGACACACGCTCGACCTCAGTAACATCGATGAGGACTGGGGCGAGGCTGCAGCTTTTAGACTTCCTGTAATCCACAATGAGCTCCTTAATATATGTGTTATGAAGAAAGAGTATTATTTGTAAAACAATAAACCAGGCAAGCCTAGTTCAGCCGGCCCACAATAGAATGTGTTGATCGTGGCTGCCCTCTCGAGAATCAAACCCGGGACGCCCACGTGAAAGTAAGTGTCTGTTAACGACTACGCCACCAAAATGCACACTTGCTGGGTATTAGTATTGCCTCTTGACATTATATAATTGTCACTCATTAACATCACGCCAAGTTTGAATATTTTGTTAAACACCATTAACTAGTGTTAAACTGAGTAACGTTTCTTATTAAGTTTACCTCCACCACAAATAGTATGAACTGTATGACTTTTGCCACTGGCCGTTTTAAAAGCTTATTAGCATGCAATATGTCGCTAGACGCCATTAAGCTTTGTGTTAAACTGAGTAACGTTTCTTATTAAGTTTACCTCCACCACAAATAGCATCTATGAACTTTATGGCTTTTGCCACTGGCCGTTTTAACAGCTTACTAGCCATTCATGAATGACACTGATACAATAACTACTGTATCAATATAGGTGATGAAAACAGACTTATTCGTCAAGGGAAAAGACGAGAGAATCGTGTAGCCAGCGAACTGTTTGTCTATCCTCAACAAATCCTGGGACATAATTCGAAAATCCCCCAGAAATAGTCGCAATACAACAGTAAACAGTTTCATTTCAGGCTTCCTATTACGTAGCTACTCAAGGTTGTAGCCAGCGAGGTTTTTGCCTATCCTGAACAAATCCTCTTTTGCTGCTGGCCATTTTAACAGCTAATTAGCCATTCGTGAATGACATAGATACAGTATCTATCAATATAGGTGACGATAACTAGTGATGGCCATTCAAGGCTTCATTAGCGTTATTTTAGCAGCAGGATATTATGCTGGCAGCACTCAGATTTTCTTTATCACAATAAAAGCCATAAGTGAAAGGTATAACGCAATATAGTTAACAATCTAGTCTGTGAAAAAGAACAGACAAGAATAACATTGGAAGGGACATTAAACATAAAATGTACAGACTAGATTGTTAACTATATTAACTTATATAGTTCAATGATGGCTTTTATTTTGAAAAAGAAAATCTGAGTTAGCACTGCTAGCATAATATCCTGCTGCTAGAAGAAAGGTAATGAAGCCTTGAATGGCCATCACTAACGATAACTGAATTTTTTGTCAAGTGAAAAGACGAGAGAATCGTGAAGCAAGCGAAGTGTTTGTCTATCCTGAACAAATCCTAATATCAACCAGGACCGTTTTATTTTAGGCTTCCTATTACGTAGCGTTGTAGCCAGCGAAGTTTTCCTCTGCCCTGAACCTCAGGCGTAATGCGTTTTGACTGTTATGGGAGGCGAACGTGAGGCCTGTAGTTCCGTACCCCACGTCTCTAACCACTACGCTATTTAACAAGGGGTACTCAGTCAGTCAGTCAAGCACTCACTCACTCACTCACTCAGTAAGAGACATTCGCTCTTCTAGGCCAGCTCCGCTTACGCGGTCCGGCAAAAAAAGTATTCCCGATAAATACATTTATATAATTAAGCATAAAACAAAATGGGTGTGATAGTCTGTTGAAATTGTTATTGTAGTCCAACAGTAATGAACATCCGTTGAAGTGGGAGGGATAAGAATAACAGGCAGCTTCCTTTAGAGAGCCGAAATCATAAGACATCATTATTTTATGTACTGTATACAAAAAGGTCAACACATATTTTCACTCTGAATGGAGAAATAAACAAAAAACATGCAGATCATGTCAAAGACTGTTGTTTCAACAGGATGGTTATGAATAAAAGAACAAGAAACCAGGGAAGCCTTGTTCAGCTGGCCCGCAATAGAAAGTGTTGCACTCTCAAGATTTGAACCCGGGTCGCCCACGTGAACACAACTCAGTCCTCTTATGCCGTTGGCCGTTTTAACAGTTAATTGGCCATTTGCAAATGACATTGATACAGTTAAACTGACTAACATTTCTTACTAAGTTTACCTCCACCACAAATAGCGTCTATGTATGGCGTTTGCCACTGGCCGTTATAACAGCGTATTAAAACGGCCATAAGCTTTACCGGTATCTACTAACTTACTGGAATAGTCATAAGAATTGAGCAATTGCAAGCGAGTCTGCCAAAGCTATTTCATTTCATGACATAAGAACATATTTTTTTCTTTCATGGCATAACAACCCTACTTTTTTCTTTCATTCGTGAATGACATTGATACAATAACGATAAATACTGGTGACGATAACCAACTTTTTCATCAAGTGAAAAGACAAGAGAATCGTGGAATCTACCAGAAATAATTAATAAATGTCGTTGCTCTCAATAGATTCGAACTTAGGTCTTCCACATGAGAGGCACTGCCGTTTTAACAGCTTATTAGCCAGTAATAGGCTTACTAGTATCTACTAACTTCCTAGGAATAATCATAAGAATTGAGCAATTGCTAGCGAGACTGAAGATGAACTTTTCCATGCCAGAAACAGTCGCAATATAACCGTGTACAGTTTCGGTTAAGGCTTACTATAACGTAACTACTATGTTGTAGCCAGCAAATGTGTTTGTCTATCCTGACCCAAAACGTATGCATGGATGCGTACTTCGAAAATCCACCAGAAACAGTCGCAATATAACCGCAAACTGTTTCATTTCAGGCTTATGATAATGTAGATCCTGAAGGTTTTAACCAGCAAAGTTTTCGTCTATACGGAATAATTCATAATGCGTACTTCGCTTCGCCTGCGAGGAGATACGAACACGGGACCTATAGTTTACAGGTCCGCTTCTCTAACCATTACGCTATTTAGCAAGGTGTCAGTCAGTCAGTCAGTCAGTCAGTCAGTCAGTCAGTCAGTCAGTCAGTCAGTCAGTCAGTCAGTCAGTCAGTCAGTCAGTCAGTCAGTCAGTCAGTCAGTCAGTCAGTCAGTCAGTCAGTCAGTCAGTCAGAGACATTCGCTCTTCTTGGCCGGCTCCGCTTACGCGTTCCGGCAAAAAAGACAACAAATGTATACACCCGTGAAACACTGTACATCGGCCCCATGTGGTGAAACATAGCTTCCTATTGATTTTTAATAGAAGGAAAGCACGAGAAGTAGCAGGCTGGAGGACTGTTGGACGAATGAGAGGATGTGATAAATGTTCAGAAAAGCTGAACTTAATGCAAATTTAAAGCAACGTTGTGAGGCGAGTAACCAATCGAAGCCTGGATTGGCTGAAAATACCTAGCACTACATAATCTGCTTGCAAACTTGTTTGCTCTCACAGGATGGCGGCCAAGGCAAGTATCATTTATATAGTGTATTTGCTGCATGCATGGACCTAGTCTACCAATTTAAGAAGCATTTATATTTCTATACTGTATCTCCATGGGTCAAATTACTTCTCAAAGAGCTCCTGTGACATGAGAGTAAAAAAAGCCATCTTATAATTTGTCTTGATGGAAAACAATAAACCATTGTGTTGCTGTCCTATAAGAAGACGTTGAATAGACATTGAAATTATGTCTTTGAAATTATTTTGCTCAGTCTTTTCGACGTCTTGTGCCTCACTTTAATTTTGACCCATTATTGACTTGTTCTTTATCTGAAATGTTAGCCTATCCCTGATTTAGTGCACTACTTCTGACCTGAAAATAGTGTACTATATAGGGGTCAGGGTGTCATTTGTGATTCTCCCCTGGCCATGTTGACTATGATGAGAAAATATCCTAAAATATCCTGTGCTCACAGGTCTCACGCCACTCTGGTTTCACCTGCAGTTTCACATGTCTTCATTCTACCCTGACTGACTGGCTGAGAAGAGGCCATTGATATCTACGTTACTCTAAGATGGATAGGGCAGTAATGAAGATGTATGCAAGCTATAGCTCTGACATGGAACACTTTGGAGGTGCTGAGACCTGTGAGTAGTTCTCCTTGACGGTTAGCTACAAATACTTAGGACGCATATTTCTTTAAAGGTTCATGAAAGGTCGAGCAGGGGTTATGTAAATGTAAGTATGGTAATTCCTCGGTCTTGACTCAACCAGGCAGTGTTAGCTAATCACAGATTTGCTCAGAGAATGCAGAGTGTGCTGATTATCCAACAATGTTTCCTGTATTCTGCGTTCTGTGTTTGCAAACATTGCCACTCATAGAGAAGCAGCTCACAAAAGTATCCACGTACATGCAGCTAAACAGTGCACTTCAAAATGCTTTCATAAGGCTTACATGAATGTCCTGCTTAACCTAAAGCTAGTGTCAATGCTTTTAGCATTCTAGCTAAAATTACTACATCCAAAATTTGTATTTTAGTAAATTATTTATGTTAACAACAGTTCAAACAATAACAAAAGACAACATTCTATTTTATCTCTCTTTATCACTAACACACAAAAACAGCCAATTGGCCTACATAGGGCTGCTCCTCATTATCTTGTGTGATTGAGTCATTCAATTAAATAAGATGAAAATGTCAATTTTTCCAATGTAATTTATTCCTTCTTGTGGTGAGTTATTTTTAACATTTTTTTAATAAAAAGGGGCATTCTTTAATCCTTCCCTTTGGTGTTTCCCAATTATTTTATTTTTATAAGGTCATTGTGCGTTGCCATTCTCAAAGAAATTGTGATGAAGCTCTAGAGACAACTCAAATTAATATAGGCATTGGTTTCAATCGATGGAGGTATACACAGGCTGATATGGACCTGAAAACAAGCTGTTGGATATATTTCTAAGCTCTCCATCAGTAGCTAGTTAGCCATCTAGTACTAAGTTGCCCACGCCAAATGACTGGGACAAGTATACAAAAAGCATTTGTTCACTCGTTTATTGTCATACCAAGGGCAGAACATGCTATAAAAATGGGAATTCCCGAAACCACATGTTGTATAAAGTCAGCTACATTGACAAGCTAGCTGGCTGTTATCTTGTTAGCTCATATAGGCTTACTACAGTCATTCCTTCATTAAAGAGCTTAGCCGACGTTGTGTTTTCACAAACTCCAGTCTGACATCGTGGAGACAAGTGTGTTCCTGACACTTTTTCCACAGGCCGTCAGAAGTTAAAGGCCATCTATGGTGGAAGAAAGCAGTCTGTCTTCAGCTATTTTAAAGGAAAGGTTTTTGATCCTGGGGCCTTTTTTTGGATTATCTAGCCTAATCCTAGACTGTGGAGACATTATTTTTTGGAATTAACAGAGTTTACGATTTTTCCTGCAGTCTCTCTCTGAGCTAAAATGGAACTGAACAGGGCAACCGATAGCGTCCAAAAATATATGATACATTCGGTTTTCCAAAATGGGAAGGCCACGGTGTATTGATATAGGTCTCGCTATGTTCTCCTGAAAAAACAGTGTCAAAATTGTGCCCCCTTCACTTTTCATGTAGCCGGGAGAGGCTTCTTTTAAAAAAATCTTAAACTCTCAAAACGGTATTGATTCCAAAAAATAATGTCTCCACAGTCCAGGATTAGGCAAGATAATCTGAAAAAAGGCCCCAGGATCAAAAATAGCGAACCTTTCCTTTAACTGTTAATTACAGTATGTGGTAACTTTACTGCAACTCTTTAATAATATTTAATTGACCTTGCTTTTCTGCTGGTGTGACGGTGCGAGTGCCAAGGGTGCGTAAAGATGAGGCAGTGGAAAGAAAAACGAAACTCAAGCGAAGTTCAAAACTTTATATACAGCTCCGGAAAAAATTAAGCGACCACTGCAACTTTTTTTTCCTTTCCAAAAAAGTTGAAAAGTAAAGTTTTGAGTGAGGAACAGAAGTGTTCAATTTGCAGTGGTCTCTTAATTTTAACCCTTCTGTTCCTCACTCAAAACCTTCCTTTTCGACTTTTTTGCAATGGAAAGATTAAGGTGCAGTGGTCTCTTACTTTTTTCCGGAGCTGTATATTCTCATTCTTTAGGCGATACAAGAAAACGCACCTCACGTTCAGCGAGACAGAAACAATAATCCGTAAGGTGCAGTGATAAACGAACACAATATACAGTCAAAACTCAAAACTTTCCTTTTCAACTTTTTTGAAAAGGAAAGAAAAAGGTGCAGTGGTCTCTTAATTTTTTCCGGAGCTGTATACTCAACTAAGGAGTGCGTGAAAAAGGTGCATCCTCGAGGTGCGCTTCTGCCATCACTCTCCGGCCGGTGGTTAGTACACCAGCGAGGTGGAGCGCCGGATATGAAGAGAAGCTGCGGTGCCACCCGGAGCAGACGTCATAGTTGAGTAAATAACACTAACATGTACTGTATGTACATGCAGGGCTCGGCATTACCTTTTTGAGGCACTTGTTCTTTGGACAAGTAAATTTATCTTTCACTTGTCCATGCACAAAAGACACTTGTCCGGGAAAAGATTAGTCATTTTACAATAATTTACTTTTTTTGTTTTGTTTGCTAATGTTTTGATTGCAAAATAGCTGAGCAATGAGTGGCACATAACGTGAAGACACATGGCATTTTCCTTTATTTATGACTTTTAACTTGTCCCACAAAAAAAATCCACTTTTCCCAGACAAGCGGACAAGCCTAAATGTTGACCCCTGATATGTGGTTTTGTATAATACTTTGACTCACTGCTGCAAGTTATTCATATTTTGCTCATTATTATAGATTGCAAAGACAATTGTAGTAGCATTTCCTGGGATCTAGGTACAACTTGTAATAGTTTTTGAATGATATCAGTGGGAGATATTGCAAGCACTTCTGCTCTATATTACAGTTGTGTTTTAGAATCCAGACATAATTATCCAACATATTAAAAAATATTTTTTGATTCCAATCTGTCTTTCATTATTGTCCTGTATGACTTTAACATGGGGAAACCATCACATCAGGTTAAATGTTCGTGTTATTTTCATTATCTGTTTCTCATTACTGCTAGAGCAATCTGGTTGTGATTGTTTTTATTGCACCCACACAGCAGTCAATGCACATTGATATCAACGAAAACAGATTTTTGTAAAAGTTTAGAATATAACTGATTAGTAATGTGATGCAAAGCAAAGCCCTTTAAAGCAAACCCAATGAGTGGCCAAAATAAAACTGTCAAGGATTGCCCCTAATACAGGGAATGCCTCTAATACACAAGCTGCAATTGGACCATTGGTGTTTTAAAGGAGACCAGACTGCTAGTGTTTAACGGTTTCACTCAGAACGCTACACACAAGACTCAAGCCAGAGAAGACTTTGAACACAAAGACAACTGTCACCCATGAAGGGTCTTTACCATCGCCCCACAAAAGCCTTGGCCCTAAGTGAAACAACTACTTCAAGGTCTGAGTGACGTAACTTAAATTGCTATCAGCACCAACTGCGGCACTACTGACTAGCCATTTCACACCCATTACACTCATCCCCTCTTTGATCTCCTCCTTCTCTGTAGCAAACCCAGCAGCTGGGCAGAGCCCAACTGAGTGATCTGAGTCGCGGCAACAATGTAACCGTTTCAACTCCGGAATGTTCTATGCGGGGCTCAAACCATTGACCCTAATCACCCATGATGCATCATGGCCCATAAAAGCTGCGGTTCTTGCTGAGCATGGGAAACAACTACTTCAAGGTCTCAGAGAGAGTTGTGTAACTGATTGAACACAATGTTATTATTGTATATAATTGGCAGATGAGAATGTTGGATCATTTTTGTCCACAAAAAAGAAGCCTAGCTTCTCCTATTTCTGCCCTCCAAAAACTATGCTACTGTTAGCATTGCAAATTGAGTTTGTTAGCTAGGTCTGTTTCGTGTACTGTTACTAAAATAATAATTTCTCCAATTTAAATAAATTCTAATATTTGTATGCATTTACAATACATACATCTACAGTAAAATCAAAGTTAATTGTTGTCATAGGACAACTATATACACTGCTCAAAAAAATTATGGGAACACTTAAACCACACATTGGGTCTTAATGAACAAGATACATTAAAGATCAAAATCCTTACTGTCCATTGTGTAATTTGTTGTGCACGAAATGACGTAACAACAGTCAATGGAAACCAAAATCACCAGCCAATTGAGGGCTGGATTGAAACTCACACCGAAAATCGAAGTAAACTGTTGAAATCACAGGCTGTTCCAACTTACGTGAATTTCATCACGGCAACTCATAATGTGACTCAGTAGTGTGTATGGCCCCCACGTGCCAGTATGCACTCCCAACAACATCAGGGCATGGTCCTGATGAGACAGCAGATGGTGTCCTGGGGGATCGCTTCCCAAACCTGGATCGGGGCATCAGTGAGCTCCTGGACAGAATGTGGCACTAATTGGCAGCGTTGGATGCACTGATACATAATGTCGCAGAGATTCTCAATTGGATTCAGGTCTGGGGAACGTGAGGGCCAGTCAATGGCATCACTGCCTTCGTCATCCAGGAACTGCCTACACACTCTGGCCGCATGAGGCCGGGCATTGTCTTGCACCAGGAGGAACCCAGGGTACACTGCACCGGCGTAAGGTCTGAAGATTTCATCCTGTTACCTAACAGCAGTCAGGGTACTGTTGGCTAGAACGTGGAGGTCTGTGCGACCCTCCAAGAATATGCCTCCCCAGACCATCACTGACTCGCCGCCAAAGCGGTCATGCTGGATGATGTTGCATGCAGCATAACGTTCACCACGGCATCTCCAAACTCTTTCACATCTGTCCCATGTGCTCAGTGTGAACGTGCTCTCATTTGTGATGTGAAGAGAACGGTGCCTTGATGCAGCGTTCATGGCTGCGGATGACTCAAAATGATGAAGTTGTGTATCAGAACACGCATGTTGTGGGAAAAAGTGATAGTCTATTCTACACACAAGTTATTGTCGGTGACAAGGTGATGTTAGGTGCTATGCTAGATAGTGGATCCATGGCCTGCACTATTAGTGAGTTGGCAGAGACAAAGTTGTTAGATGCTGGAGTGATCAGTGTGCAAAACCAGTTTAACTCTGATGATGTATTTGTCGCTTGTGGAGGGCGCTGTGTCAAGCCAAAGTCAGCTGTCAATGTTGAAATGGAAGTCTATGGCTGGAAGTTGGTGGTTCCTACCTTGGTGGTGCAGGGTCAACGTGATGATCTAATTCTGGGGACAAATAGTATCAAGCACATTCTCCATGTGTCTAAGCATTGTGATAAATACTGGAAAGCTGTCTGAACCCCATGCTCTGTTGGTGATTCTGAATCTGAACAGTTCCTAACTACAGCTCCGGAAAATATTAAGAGACCACTGCACCTTTTTCTTTCCTTTCCAAAAAAGTTGAAAAGGAAAGTTTTGAATGTGGAATAGAGGCGTTCAATTTGCAGTGGTCTCTTAATTTTAAGCCTTCTGTTCCTCACTCAAAACCTTCCTTTTCTACTTTTTTGTAAATGAAAGAAAAAGGTGCAGTGGTCTCTTAATTTTTTCTGGAGATGTATGTTGGCTGGTCTGAACTGTTGGAGGGGTGAATAGATCCCAGACAAGATTGGCACAGACAGATGTAACTCAGCCACCTGTCTAGATCCTGGTCGTGAGTACCTAGTGTGGGGAATGCTAAAAAAAAGACGTTGCGGTGTCTCCAGGCAGTGCAGTGATGACAGAGCCTAGCATCTTGAGATCAGCTCCAAGAGGGCTTTTGGCTGATGTGTTCCCATGTGTGGCATTGGAAGACTGGGCCTGCAACCATGGCGTCCTGCCATGGCAAAATCTTTCATGTCACGTCAAGAAAAAGAAATCTATAATCAAAACGTTTTGTTCGACAAATTACAAATAATTTCTCGGGGTAGACCATCTTTCTAAAGGATATTTAGCTCGATGTGCTATTTTCTGTATGCGATTTGAGAAACACAGGACGCATTGTCATAATCAGAGCCACCAATACGCTCTGTATGGGCGAGTTGTATGAGAAGCACAGACTTCATTACCGCATTCGAAACAACAGTCGCTCACCCTGTGAGCACTGCACGCGAAACAAATTATTTCAGCAGGAAGGAGACAAATCAGGCCAGTCACCAGAATAACGCACGTTAAAGTACCTGTCGTTTGTTTGCTTCACTATGTTAATTACCTAACTACTCAGTTAAAACACATTATTCTCACATCTAGATGTGTAACTATCAGTATTGCTGCCAAAATTGTATCACCAATGACAATATCATTGATAGTTTTGCAGCAAGGAAATCGAGGCGTGTCCAGTTTTAAGACAGAAACTGCCCTTCATCTGCTGTAATAGCACACAGAATACGATTTTGAGTGTCTTTTTTGTTTACCCAGTTTATGCACCTGTCATTAAATATTTGGTTGCAGATTAGTAAATATTGTTTTTATTTTGTCTTTATTTATTTATATTTTTTCTAACAGCGCACTATGTTGATTCTCCTTTATTGTTTACATTTTTTGTACACCTGCTATCGCACTTGTATTTATTTTGTGTTTATAAAAGTAAAATTAAGAAATGTTATTTCCCCTGAAGTTGGCTTATTTTTTTGGGGGGGGGGCAACATTTAGAGATCTCGCCTAGGGCGCCAGATTGCCCAGAAACGCCTCTGTATATATCAGTGGGGAACATTCAGGGCCTTCTACGCCTTCAGAGAAGGCCTAAAAATAATAATAAATTTAATAATAATAATACTAATAATTAAGTATTCAATAAAAAAATGTTTTTTAATTTTTTAATTTCTATCTCATTTAATTTAATACAATACATTTAATACATTTTCTCTCATCTATGTTCTAAAGTTAAGCTTACTGTCAAGTTCATGTCCTGAAAACATGTTATCCAATCAGAATCGTCTGTCTCTATTAAGGCCCGGTTAGCTAGCTCATTCACTGGTTAGGATTTCACGAATCCCGGGGAAGGCCAAGCTATGTGTTTTGGTGTGGAGAGTGACGGGCAAATCGACCAATCACGCTTTGATTTCAAGTGGGCGGGAAAAAAACTAAAGATCGTAGGCCTTCATGAAGTCCGAATCTCTGCAGAGAGGTGAGAGCGGTTGAGAGACAGAGTTAAATGGCGGAAGACGAGAGTGACGTTGTGGCTAGCTTGATACCATCACCTTTTTCAAGGCGGCATTTCACAGAAAAACTTGAAATAATAAAAAACGGAAGACCAACTCCAGAACTGGAATTAAAACAAAAGGTTAAGAAAGTGGAAAGGCATTTCAAGACCGAAAATTATCAGCAATATCCATGGAAGACAGGCTGTAAGAAAACAAACAGGCTGTACTGCTGGAGTTGTTTACTTTTTACAACTGACAAGTCATCCACCTGGGTCAGCGGCGGATTTGTCAGCCTTACAAATCTGACAAAGTCAGCCCACCGACATCAAGATTCTGCGGCATGCCTGCAAGCGACGGTCAGTTTGAAAACTTTTGGGGACACAAGAGTTGATCTTCAGCTAGATGAGCAGCGCCGTAATCATACTATGGCCCACAACAACAAGGTCAGGCAGAACAGAGAGATCCTGAAACGTCTAATCGATGTCGTCACATTTCTTGGAAAGCAAGAGCTGGCATTTCGAGGACATGATGAGAGTAAAGATTCGGAAAACAAGGGGAACTACTTGGAGTTGCTGGAGTTTTTGGCGGGGTATGACAGCCCTCTGCGCTGTCATCTGGATTCGGCCACTGTTTTCATCGGCACCTCCAGAAAAATTCAGAATGACCTGATTCAATCGGTGGCAGATGTAATGACCGAAGCAATGAGGGAGGAGGTTTTTGTCTCCGTTATGGTAGCTTTTGTCTCCGTTATGGTAGACGAGACAACTGACGTAAGTAACACCGCTCAGATGTCATATGTCCTGCGTTACACCACTGACGGTGGTGTGAAGGAGCGCTTTTTCCAGTTTGGTGATGTCAGTGGTGATAAGCGCACAGAAGCCATAGCTGGTCAAGTTTTGGAGTTTCTGGAGGACTGTGCCTGCACCAATAAGGTAATTGCCCAGTGTTACAATGGAGCTGCAGCCATGGCCTCTGGACTGAATGGGTCCAAGCTAAAATAAAGCAAAAAATAACACAAGCTCTCTTCGTTCACTGTTATGCGCACTCTCTGAGCCTCGTCATGTCTCAAAGTGCTGCTAAAATCAAAGAGTGCAAAACATTTTTATCCCTCCTAAGTGGCCTCGGAGCCTTTTTCACAAAGTCAGCCAAACGCACAAAACGTTTGGATGAAATATGCCAGTGAAGACTGCCCAGAGTGACTCCAACACGGTGGAACTTTTCATCACGTTTGGTTTGCACTGTGTATGAGCGGAAAGAAGAACTCTTGGAGCTCTTTGAATTAATGGTTGACAACCACAATGATTTTGATGATGATGCTGTACACAGCGCTGATGGATACACTGCACTGCTGACGGGCTTCGAGTTCTGCTTTCTCCTCGCCACATTCAACACCGTGTTCGCATACTCTGACGTGCTCTTTGGGATCTTGCAGAATAAGGAGTATGACATGCAGTTCTGTTTGTCCAGCATCGAGGACTTTTGCAGCACCACAGAGAGAGAAAAGGCCAAATTTGACTCCATCTATGAGGACACTGTGCGCGAAGTCGGCGTTCCCAGCGGGCGGAGGGCATGGAGAGTTGGAGATGTGCGCGCAGCGTACCAGCAGCTGCACAGTGAACTCCTGGACAACATTCTCACTCAGCTGAGGAACAGGTTCAAGGATCATGAAAAACTCATGTTCCTTGCCCTTTTGGACCCCAAGAAGTTTGCCTCATACAGAGAAAACTTCCCCAACTTTGAGTTTCAGAGCCACGCAGAAAACTACGGGCTGGATTTTGACCTCCCCAGGCTCAAACTGAACTGACGGTCATGTACAACATGGCAAACTTTGAGGCAAGGAGCCCATCAGACCTGCTGCACTTTCTGACTCTTAAAGAGCTGACTGAGAGCATGCCGCAACTGTATCACCTCACCTGCCTGGTGCTGACCATCCCCGTTTCCACCTCCTCCGTGGAGCGGTCTTTCTCGGCTCTGAAGCGCATCAAGACGCACGCCAGGACCAGTACTGGACAGGATCGTCTGGGAGCTTTGGCACTGATGTCCATAGAGAAAGGACTTCTTTTAGAGCTCAAATCAAAGGACAAACTTAATGACGCCGCCGTCGCCCACTTCACAAAGAAAGACCGACGAATGGACTTCGTTTTCATGTAAGGTAGGCCTATGTTATAAGCCACCTTGGTTATTATTTCAATATGTAATCAATCAATCAATATATCAAACGTATCAGAAGTGTGTGGTTGGATTTTTGTTTTTAGAGGGTTTTTATTCCCCCATGCTCACTTGTCTGTCCCTTGCCCTGTGGAGAATTAAGGAGGTATAGTAGAACCTATAAATTAAAATTGTGACTTTAATTTATTGCGCCATGCGTAATTGCGCATGGAGAGGCATTTGCACTTCATTGCAACTTTAAAACATAGTCTTTGTATTACCAGCTTTGTGTAACTTTTGGCGTATTGTGATTTTGAAATTGTATTGTAGATTCCTGATGCTCATGAATTTATTTGTCAATGTGTGAATGATTTGTAATGCGCTGTGATTTCATAGCGCTGTCCGTGGTGATGAAATGAGCCTCGGTGTTTGTGTCAGCAGCGTCACGGGGTGACATTCTGGGTGACCTAATTTTATATTTCCAGATTTTGGCTTTAGAGTATGTTTATTTAATTTCAACTATGTAGCCTAAATGGTCTCCAGTTTTCTGAAGTTAATGTTGAGAATGTCTCTTGTTGCGGAGAATGTTATTGACGTTATGGTCTATTTGTTTACATCCTTGTCATCGT
>JACXGI010011175.1:0-25629 GCA_016801175.1 Esox masquinongy | reverse complement strand
TGGTTGAGAGTGGAATAGAGAGAAGTGGGTGTTGAAGATGGTTAAGAGTGGAATAGAGAAAAGTGGGTGTTGAAGATGGTTGAGAGTGGAATAGAGAGAAGTGGGTGTTGAAGATGGTTAAGAGTGGAATAGAGAGAAGTGGGTGTTGAAGATGGTTGAGAGTGGAATAGAGAGAAGTGGGTGTTGAAGATGGTTAAGAGTGGAATAGAGAGAAGGGGTGTTGAACGTTTACTAATGAATGCAGCAGTTGTTAAGTGGGTACAACAACAATAATCAATTACATTGGGCAACTCTGATGCCAGTGGAGGGGAGGGGCATTAGGGATACGTGGGAATGGAGAGGAGGGCGATGGGCATTAAGGAAATGTGGGAATAGAGAGGAGGGAATCGGGGTGGTGATGAGGGTTTACAAAATGGAAGGGGTGGAATGGTTAGAAAATATGTTTGTACTATATCTTTAACCATTAGGGGCTTGTTTAAATTGAAATAAGCTTTCAACCTCTATTGCCTAGTCCAAGAATCTTTTAGGATTTTATACCATGATTTGGAATACATTTTATAGGAGTTCTTGGGTTCTTATAGATTTTATATATATATAAAATCTATAAGAACCCAAGTATTATCCTATAGTATTATATATATATATATTTTATAACCAATCCTATAGTATTCATTTAGGGATTTTCTTATATTTAAAATTTGTACTGATTTCCAGTACAGGATTTTCATAAGAAATAATCCTATACGACGGTTCTAAATCATGACAGAAAATCCCCAATTCCTTTAAATTGTATGTGGAGACTCAGGCTGGAACCAAGTGAGTTTGTCAGCAGTGAGTGTATATATTTTAATATTATTTGGTACTGACTCATGGAAATCACATCCAAAACCCTGGCATTGCCATGGTGCCGTGATATCCCACTTTACCAGATGGCGCAAGTGTATTCAAAGTATTAAGAGAAAGAGGAAGGGATACAAAATAAATTTGCAATGCAATGATAAATGCAATAGGTACCTGCATTGTATAGGAGAAAACACTACTGTTTCTTACTGTTTCCTAGAACAGCGTAAGACTGTAATGAACTGTAAAAATACCGGAGAATGATGACTTACAGTATATACAAATAATAATTCGTTGTTTTATTAAATCAGTGTGTTTTGTAGATCAGTCAGTCGGCAGTTGATACTCTCAAACTAAATCCGTATGAAAGAAGGGACCTGCTCGTTCATTCCCTATTGGTTGATTATTTACTATAACCACTGATTCAAATTCAAAATCAAATTTGATTGACAAGTTCCCTACGTTAGTTTCAGTTCCCAACCACGCTCTTGTCATTAAATTAGCTGACACATATTCGCCCAGTAAAACGTCAATCATAATTTTCTGAATTTTCATTGGCTCAAATCCAAAGTATATACTTGAGCCCTCCCACTATAGACGCGCGGAAGTGAGCTGTCGTACGCGGTTGCAAATTTGTGGAGGAAAAAATCCAGTACAATTATTATTATTTATTTTTTAGGAGATATGATATAGCATTAGGAGAACCCATTCAGTCATTTTCATTTTTGAATATATCCGAAAATAAAATCCGACGTCTTTACCACCGTGAGCAAGTTAGCTTCTACTAAAGCTAAACCTGACTGGCTAGCTGCGGTTGGCTGCTATTTGCACATTGTTTTGTTTTGAGAAATGCGAGATTGGTTTACAGAGTTGTTTATATTTCGCTGGCATTTTAAACAACCTTCTCGGGCAAAGATAGTTACCTGTTTTTATGCATTGTCCTTTAATTTACCATTACTAAATAAAAGTTAGCTAGCCAGCCATGTCAACTTTTTTTTCCCCCACTTACATTGTTAGCTAGCTAGCTACATTTCAGCTGGCTGCCTGACAGCTGTTGTAATTATCATCAGAAGTGCTGTGTCTTGGAATAGGAGATACAGAATATAATACATTCTTTCTACGCCGATTGAGGAAACAAGGTAACCCTCATCTATTACAATTGCTAATGAGTACAGGAAACCTGTTGCAGATATGATACTTTTAGGATTTGGCCGATATAGCTGAATCGCGTCTAATTTTTAACAAAATAATTGGGAGTTGAGAGAAGTGTTTAGTATTTTCTTGTCTTGTTTCATAATAGCATGTTGGGGGAATATGGCATGCTAGAACGAGATAAGAAGGCGCTTCGGAGAAATTCAGTGACTCTCTGCAAAGAGATGGTGGTGGACGAGCTGTTCATTCAGTACCTGCAAGCAGACGAAATTCTCACGGACAGCATGGCAGAAAGCATTTTGGTTTGTTGATGTGAACATTTTAAATTCCTTAGCTGTACATTATCAGGTCGGTTGACTTCTTATGACACAATTAACTTGTAAAAAAAATTGCAACATTGGAAGTGAAAAATCCACAAATTCTTGGTATTTTTATCATCATGTAATCAAATGTGATTGTTGTTATAGATGAACTTGTCTTTCACTTCTCTGTTGTTTCCCAGGCGGCGCAGATCTCCCACAAGCGCAACTGGTGCCTGCTGTCCCTGTTGCCCAAGCGTGGTCCACATGCCTTCAGCAGCTTCTGCTCAGCACTGAGAGATACAGAACAGCATCACTTATATAACCTACTTGCAGATTCACCGGAGAGAGATAGCAGGGTGAGAGGCAGGGAGAGGGAGGTGAGTGGGCGCCACAACCAGACAATCCAGGCAGCCAGGTAGGCATAAAGAGAGAGGGCTATGCATCACACCACCATCAACCTAAGCATAACACTGTGTCCAACTCCTAGATGCCTGTGACAGCTAGAGAGAGAGAGAGAGAGAGAGAGAGAGAGAGAGAGGTGGTGAGCCCTATGACACAGACCAACCAGGTGTCAGACTACTGCGTTTCATTCACAAGGACTGTCAGGGAATCGGTGAAAGAGGAGAGCGAAGTGAGCTTCATATCAGACCCAACACAAGCTACAGACTGCTGAATCAGGAAGATGAAGGAATCAGGAAAGAGATAGAGACCTCTCATCAATTGTTGTGAGGGAGGTGGAGAGAGGGACAAGGAAGGCTGATTAGAACTAGGAGAGACAGGGACTCGGAGAAACGTAGATGATGAGGGATGAGAACTAAGATGGTCCACACCTAACCTTAGTCTGCGTTCGCTGTTCTTATGGTCATACTGCAGATGAGAAACACCATAGAAATAAATATAGACATTTGTCTAAATGTATGTTGTATTAGTCAGTGAAAACATTGGAGTAAATACTCAATTTCCTCGGTTCTGCAGAGGTACAAGGACCCTCCCCTCCAACTGTCCACAGAAGAGGAGGTGGTTAAAACCAAGAGAGCCAGAACACATGGTGAGTAGGCAGTCATCTGGGCTGGGCGCATTCAGTGTCACAACTGTTTCATTCACAGTGTTGGACAGTTTCTGGATGGAAATGTATTTGCCAAGGGACCATAGTCAGTTTCAGGAGTTATTACTGAAAATAAAATGTTTTAATTTGTTTTGCTTGCATCTCAGTCTTTAATCTGTTAATTGTTTTTTCTTTATTTAATGCTCCCAAATATATATTTTTTCTATTTAGCTTTTCCAGGTTTAGTATGTTCCCTTTTTCCCCATAATTTTATTTTTTTGGACTATTTCAGACTTTATAGCCTTGCTGGTAAGCAAATGCTATTTTGTAGATAACATTAAAATAAGGAGGTTGTTGTATTAGCCCAATTGCACGCGTCTACACCAAGTTGTCGATGCAACGCACACAGACGCGCATTCTCATCGCCTCTTCAGCGTACCTTCTTTTTTGTGATAAACGTAGACCAATTAATTCATTTTCAATAACTTTTTTCATATTATTGAATTCATGATTCTGTAATTCCATCTGCTTTTTTATGGCCTCACAAACTGTGCTTGTGTAAATGAAAATCTTCCTTGACAGTTTAGTTATGATATGTTACCCGCGTGCGAAGTAGTTTGCGGTATCTTTGGTGTCTAATGCTGCTTCCTATCCAGTTTCACACCTGCAGTCACCACGCCCATATGAATCATTCCCAGAGCTCTAGCACAAAGGTTCTTCATACACCATTCAAATACACCATTCACTCACCATAAATTGTTGCCCACAATGCACCTCCCTATGAGGATCAAAAAACATTTTCCACAGTTTTAATCTTGCTCTTATAGCATCTTATAGCCTAATATCCTGTCATTTAAAGCCGGCAGGATAATGGTGACCTGTTTTTCAGAGTCAATGGAGGTATGTCTGGATGCAGACAGTCCCATCACCACGGCTGTTCTTCCCACTACACAGGAGTTCTACCTCTCTCACTGTGACCAGGTACAACTCTCTGTATTATGTCTTACTACGGACAATGGAAAGCACCTGTCTTTGGCAGTAGATAAACCATGTCTGTGCTTACCGGTGAATCCGTTTATTTTCAGTTCAAGCACCGTGCAAGTTACCCAAAGATGTAGTTTGTTTTTTCCAGTGTTACGAAGCCAGTGTTGCACTGACTTGCCATTAACTCATCATTGTGGCTTAATGCCGTAGCAAAGGGTTTTCTCAAACAAATGGCTCTTTCAACAGATATGGTAAGGTGAATGTAAGGAAATGAATCACATAGTTGAGCGCAGTTAATTTAGCTCCCCAAATTTCATATTCTGCTGCTGCTTCATGTTAATTATCTGATGAATTTTGAAAACATTAGATGAAGTTGGTAAATACGACCTTCAAGAAGAATAAGGGTGTGAGCTCTTTTTAGTCCAAAATATGATAAGAAAAAAGTTGAAAGGCATACTAAATAATTATTATAAGATATAACCCATATGTAAATGTAACCTTTCATTTATTTTAGATAATCTGCATATTTATATGGGTTATTATATGGGTTATTATATGGAATCAAGTGCTTTGAATATGCAGTACTAGATGCAAACATTGAACTTTTTTTGGCTGAAGTGCACATTGCTATTGTATGTGTAGAGGAGTATAAGTACCTCATTCCCAGCCTAAACCGTGGTATCAGTAACATCATGGTTTGGGGCTGCCTAAGGGCCGGGACAACTTGCCATGGCAACATATACAAGTGCACATTTTTGTGTGTTCTTTGTTAAATCACAATGCTTATTGTTTTGAAGCTCAGACTGTATTTGAGGAGACGTTTATGCAGGTTTTTTCACTTTCACTTCACTGTTCTCCAATTTCTCTACTTACAGTTCTGCCCACACACATTCTCTACTTGTCTTTTTCAGTCCTACAGTATGACTTCCAGTCCCCGAGGCCTGGGCTTGGTCATCAGCAATGTGACCTTTGATCCCTGTGCTGCTCCGGACTTGGATACCCGTAAAGGAGGGGAGGTGGATGAGGAGGTGCTCAGGAAGGTCTTCACTGAGCTGGACTACATAGTGACCATCCAGAGAGACCTCACAGCTCAGGTAATACACACACACACACACACACACACAGTTAACGGTTCAGCAACATTAACTATGATGCTGTTGGTTATGTAAATGGATGTAGTAGCTGTAACCCATGGCCCTGGCCTTGTGTTTGCCTTCTGACCTGTAACCTCTTGGGGTAATGCCATGGGTGCGTGGCGGCTGGGGTTTAGATGTATGAAGTGCAGTGTAAATAGAATGATTTAGTGATTGACTGCTGTATGATTGGTCGGCCTGTGTCTCCGTCAGGGCATGCGGGCATGCATTGAGCAGTTCAGCAGACGTCAGGAACACCAGACCGTGTCCAGCTGTGTAGTGTGTCTGCTGTCACACGGGGTCGAGGGGGCGGTCTATGGCACCGATGGACAGCTCATGGAGGTGTGTGTGTCTCCTCTTGTAGTTGGGTGTGAAACCGTTTTTCCCTCTGACAATGATAGTGATCATTTTTATTTCCCCTCTGTGTCAGTTGGACTGGGTGTTTGAGGTGTTTGACAACGCCCACTGTCCTCTACTGCAGAACAAACCCAAAATGTTCTTCATCCAGGCCTGTAGAGGAGGTGAGCCCTCTCTGATCATCTACTCCTCTTATCCCAACTCTCCTTCACTTTGCTGTTTTCTGTCTAACGAGTCCTCCTGTCTCCCTACAGAGGAGATGGACTGTGGTGTGGAAATGTCTGACGGCCCGGAGAGGACTCAGTCTCCTGGGTGTGAACAGAGGGATGCTGGGAGGGAGGGAGAGGGGGATGGAGACGCCACACCCACGGACGAGAGGGGGAGGCTCAGGGTCAAACTGCCGCAGCGCTCTGACATGATCTGTGGCTTTGCCTCCCTCAAAGGTGTGTGGGTGGTTGTGTCAGTAGGTCATGTAGTGAGGTGTGGGTGTGTCTGTAGGTCGTGTAGTGAGGTGTGGGTGTGTCTGTAGGTCACGTAGTGAGGTGTGGGTGTGTCTGTAGGTCATGTAGTGAGGTGTGGGTGTGTCTGTAGGTCATGTAGTGAGGTGTGGGTGTGTCTGTAGGTCGTGTAGTGAGGTGTGGGTGTGTCTGTAGGTCATGTAGTGAGGTGTGGGTGTGTCTGTAGGTCGTGTAGTGAGGTGTGGGTGTGTCTGTAGGTCATGTAGTGAGGTGTGGGTGTGTCTGTAGGTCATGTAGTGAGGTGTATGTGTGTCTGTAGGTCATGTTGTTGGGTGTATGTGTGTCATGCTGTGGGTGTGTCATGCTGTTTCTGTTGGTTCCTGCTAGGCACTGCAGCCATGAGGAACACTAAGAGAGGGTCCTGGTTCATTCAGGAGCTCAACTCAGCACTTCGCCTCAGAGCAAAAGACACACACCTCTCAGACATACTAGTGCAGGTAAACGCATGCACGCCAGGCATACACAAATGTACAGTGGCTTCGGAAAGTGTTCACCAAGTATTTGTTGTTTCAGACTGAATTTATAATTGATTACATGTTAATTTTTGTCACAAGTTTACACACAATACCCAATAATGATAAAGCAAAAACATATTTTGGAAAACTTGTGCTAATTTAATTAAACTGAAATTGGTATCTCATGTACAGAACTATTCTGACCCGTTATTCAGTATTTTGTAGAAGCGCCTTTGGAAGTGATCACAACTTTAATCTTCTTGGGCAGTTTCTCCCAATCTTCCTTGTAGATTCTCTTAAGCTCTGTCAGATTGGATGGGGAGCGTCTGTGAACTGCGGTCTTCAGTTCTCTCCAAAGATGTTCATTAGAGTTCATGTCTGGGCTTTGACTGGCTGGGAAACACAAGGACATTCACAGACTTCTCCCGAATGCTCTCCAGCAATGTCTTGGCTGTGTGCTTCAGGTCTTTGTCATGTTGGAAGATGAATCTTCACCCCTGTCTGAAGTCCTGTTCTCTCAGGTTTTCTTCAAGGAATTCTCTGTATATTGCTCTGTTGGTCCTTCCCTCAAACCTGACCACTCTCCCAGTCCCTGTTGCTGAGAAGCATCCCCATAGCATGATGCTCCCACCATCGTGCTTCACCGTATTTGCCCTGTGATGAGTGGTACAATGTTTTCACCAGACCTAGTGCTTGCCATTCAGGCTTATGTGTTTGATTTTGGCCTCATCAGACCAAGTAATCTTTTTCCTCATTCTATCGGAGTCCTTCAGACGGCATCCCATATTTCTTTTACTCAGTTGTGGCTTCCATCTAGCCACTTTATCATAAAGGCCTGATTGATGGAGTAAGGCAGAGATGGTTGTCCTTTTGGCAAGTTCTCTCATCTGTGAAGAGAAACTCAGAAGCTCCGGTAGTGTTCATTGTGTTCTTGGTCATCTCCCTGACTGAGGCACTTCTTCCCTGCTTACTAAGACTAGGAAGAGTCTTGGTGGTTCCAGACTTCTTCAATTTCAAAATAAGGGGCTCAGTGTGCACCTGGGAACTTTTAATGGTTGGCAATTTATCTTTTTCATTTTTCCGCAGATCTTTTCCATCTCAGAGGTCTATGGAGAGTTCCTTGAACTTCATGGTTTGTGTCTTGCTCTGACATTCGTTGTGTGCTTTTCTAATCAATGTCCAATCAGTCGAATTGACCTCAGGTGGACTCCAATCAAGTTGTAGATACATTTCAAGGATGATCACAGGACTCAGGATGCATCTGAGCTCAATTTGGAATGTCACTGTAAATAGTCTCAATCCTTGTACATGAGATATTTCAGTTGTGTGTAGATTGATGGCAACAAATCTATTGAATCATTTACAAATTAAGTCTGTAACACAACAAAAGGTGGGGAAAGTCAAGGGGCCTGAATACATTTATACATCCCAAGGAACTGTGTATATACACACTACATGATCCACTATTGCAGGAATGCATTCCTTACCTCCCTCCTTCCCTCCTCTCTAGGTGAATGGTCATGTTAAGGACAGGGAGGGCTATGCTCCTGGCACCCCTCACCATCGCTGTAAAGAGATGTCTGAATACACCAGCTCCCTCTGTAAAGATCTCTACCTGTTCCCCAAGTACCACCCTTAGTACTGACGCACACATACACAATCCTCCCCAATGACTGGTACACATTCCGCCCCCATTATTGACACACTCCTTCTGGTGCCCTTACAATCCCATACACACACACACACACACACACACACACAAACTGTTCCAAAGACTCAGAGGATTCCTTAATTTCCATTCCATTCCTGTGCAATTTCCCGCCGACAGACATGCACTTTGTCTATCCCTTCAACAAACTCTTGGACAGGAAAAGTTCATGCAATTGAAGATGTACTTGGTAATGGGTGTAAAGCCTACTGGTGTGCACCTATGTGTGGACTGTTCTATCAGCTAAGATTCCTCTGTGTCTGTCTGTGCCAGTTTTAAATGGGATTGACATGTCCCAAATATTTCACTAGCTAACATCAGAGTATATTTTAATTTCTTGCTTTTAATTTCTTAACAGGAATATTTGTGTTTGAAGATGATTATTTTTTAAAGATGTATTTTGTATGCAAATCTATTTTTATCCATTTGTTTTGAATCAAATCGATTTGAAATGCTTTTTTGTAAGAATTTAAGCCCTTTTCCCTTTTTTGTATGAAAGAAGATGCTTTCTTTTAAAATGTGTAATAATTATATGGAAACCCCCTGACCCAATGAAGCTATTTCTCTTTGTGCCTGCCAGGCAGCTAGATGGCACTATGGAGTTACAAGCTGTTGCTGCTTTGTTGGGGTTGGAGATCCACATAACACAGGGTTTCCCAACAGTCTCCCTGAAGACCGCCAGACATTTCAAATATGTGTTGTAGCCCTGTACTGACACACCTGATTCAACTAGTAAAATATTACCAAGCCCTTTACTAGTGGAGTCAGGTGTTTCAGTTCAGGTCTACAACAAATATATGAAACCATGGCATAGAGGAACCTCTGTCATGACCTCCACATTTTAGTATTCAGAGTCTTCCACTGATAGACATTTGAACAAGTAGATCTAATATTCAGAGTTTTATCTAATCTCACTTAAGTATTAATGTAAGAATTCCCATGGAACTAAGTTATCTCTGGTCACTTTGACTCTAAAGTCATTTGTAGGCACTTGTGTAAGATGAGTTTTCCTAACCTTAGAGGTGATCCTAACCATTAATTCCTGACCTGGCCAGCCCATAGTTGTACTGGTGGGTGGTGTGTCTCTGATTTTTACACCAACTCCCCTCCACCACCCTTCAAAGTAATAAATGGTTTCCCCTTTGTAGACATTCTTTATTTAATTTACAAGATGGATCTATACGGATGTTTAAAGATTGGTGGGTTGTTTTGTTTTTCTAAAGCAGCCATCTCTTATATCAATATGCAATATTCCATTGAAATGTGCCACATGAAAGATGTAATATGTTTTGTATTTACAATACTTGTTAGTTGGAAAATATGTCCCATTCAAGTGTAAACAGCAATATTGATGTTTCCAAATGAATAGTGTTGTTGGATTTCAGCAGTGTTGTAGTGAAGAGTGATTTGACAGGAACAGTCTGGATGGAGCTATTGACCAACGAAACTCCGGAAGTAGGTTTTATGGTGAAGTAGGCGATCCCTCGATGCTCTCTGTGAAGTACTGTAGGATTGAACAGTTATTGCCATAAGCAAAGAAGATGCGGGCGGAGGTGGGAAGATGGCTGTTTATTTATGTCCAAAACAGTACTGCCAAATATTCAAGAAAATAAAGACTGTTTTTCTATCAGGTATGTTGTGTTTACATGCAGTAAGTTGCGTGTGAGAGAGAGGGCACTGTATGTGCAGTCCGGATTCAAGTGAATGGGGAGGCGTGTCCAAAACCTCTGACTGGTACTGCATGTACACTATGTGTGATATGTTTTCATCACTCATGTTGCTGTGCGGCTGGCCTGTTTACCTCTGCGTCCTCTCCCAGTATACTGTTTTTCGCATAACTGTCATAGCCTGTAGTGGGGACTATTTCATGACTGTACGCTACTTCATCATGACCCACCGCCGTAACGCCCTCTGTTCTTCAGTACCTCAGGCAGCTGTCCGTAGTCATTCTCCCTGACACAAATGCACACTCGCCCCCTCGGCCGGAGTGACACATTTTTCGCTGGCCACCGCCATGCGGTGAGATTAGGTTGTTATGTGGTGGCTTGTGGTGTCCAAAGCAGAGCAGAGTTAAAGGGATTGGCGAGGTCTGGACCGGGCTCGCTCTCTAGGATGGTCACATGCCCCCCCGTCTCATCAGAGACTGGGGCTTTCAAAGGGTGATCACATTAGACCATTGAGATACACCCCAGATCAAATAAGATTATCCCTGGTAGATGTGCTTTATGGCGATGGATTAATCTGGCCTAGGGAAGCCCATTATATGTGTTAAGGTCAGCATGGTGGGGGAATGAGGTCTTGGAGCGTGTGGCGTGTGGGGGGGGGACGATTTCAAACCATGAAATCGTCGGGGTAGCCTTGCATCATTGGCTCATGAGGTGAGACCTGTCATGGGGGTGTCAGGTGCACCCCCCCCCCTCCTCACGTTGCAGGGGCAGCCCATGAGGGGGGGGTGAGGGGGCGGCATCACCCTGCTCCAGGTCCAAACAAGAACAAAGATCTAGCAGCCCACTGTTGGACTGGCTGGCCTGCTCAGGGGCGCTGAAGGTGTGTGTTGGTTTGTGTGTCAGTATCAGTGTCGTTAGCGTGAGTGCTGTGTGTGAGTTAGGTGTGATTAGCTGTCTGCCGTTCTAATAAAGGAAAGCTCTGCGTCCGTCTTCACCTCATCATATCACTGTACCAGAGGTTTCTAAACACCAGCGTCTGTCCGGGACTGTCGAGCTTGTGGATTTGCTTCTGGGTCAACTGGAGGAGATCGTGTCAGAATAAGGGTCATTCTCAAGTGTGTGTGTGTGTGTGTGTGTGTGTGTGTGTGTGTGTCTGTGCGCGCGCGCACTGAATTGGTGTGTGTATGTGAGTTTGTTAGAAGAAGTGTCTTTTTCAAGTGTCTGTATGTGTAGCTGAGTGTGTGTTTGTATGTAAAGAGTGTGTGCGCTGCTGTGAGCGCTGGTGGAAATGCTGAAGCGGCCAGCTGGGTTATTTTTGGGTCAGTGACAGCGTGTCAATGGCTGCAGATGCATCGCAAAGGAAGGCTCTGAGATACCAACAGACCCTGGTAGGTCTCTCTGTCGCTGTCTGTCTCTCTGCCTGAGTAGCCATCTTCATCTGTCTCTTGCCCCATCTGTCCCCTGCTCTGTCTCTCTCTGTCGTCCGTGATGTTTGTTTCCATCAGGTGTTAAGTGCTAGACTACTGATGTGGGCAACAGGTACACTGGTGTTTAAAGCATCTGACCAGTAACTGAAAGTCTGCTGGATTAAACCCCTGAGCCGGCAAGGTGAAAAGGCTGTTGTTCTGACCCTGAACAAGGCAGTTAACCCTAATTACTTCCCAGGTCATAGTAAATGAGAACAGGTTTAGTCAACAGGTAAGAAAAGACAAAAATAACACTGCTCAGGGAATAATCTTGTTTTTCCTTCTCGCTTGGCCTTCCACTTGAAATTCTGAATGGTCATGGCTTTCTTGTGTACCAGATTGCATGTCACTCCACCCGTTTCCATTTCCTGGTGTTAAGTGCTTCCTGATGATCCTACTGGGTTAACGCCTTGTGATACCCTAACTTCATGAACCTAATGCGTGTTAAGATGGTTCTTGTCATTCGTGATTTTTAGCAACGCAATGCAGAAATGAAGGACCTCTTAAATGGATATCCTTCTCTGCTATGGTGGTCAGAAATCTTTTAAGACTTCTGTAAAGCTGTCACTTTTTTCATAGATATAAATACATATTCCTATAGCAGGAAATGTGAGCAGACAAGTTCAATGTATTTATACAGCATCACCTCCCCGTGAGCGTGAACAGATGAAGTCATGTTGCTCAGATTTAAATCAGGTGTTTCCAAACTTTTAGTCCGTGACCCCATTAATATTAACATTTGTTTTTGACCAATGGAAATGTTTGTCTTCTTAACTGTAGCTATGACAATCTGTAAAAACTGGTCTTAGACTGTGTAGTTCAAACTTAAGGAAGGTCAGGCAGTTCTTGTGTATGATCTTTTTAACAGGAAATACCATGCTCATGTTCCTCATGATGGTATTTTATTCCCCCAGCTGTATTTACTGCGTAGTCCGGTTTAGGTGTTTTTTTCTACCAGGCGTGTATTCTCTGTATTATGACACCCTTATTGTGAAATGAGGTGACCTGACATGGAGGTTGGAAATTGCTGCTTTAAATTCTCACAATGGATCGTGTTTACTATGCACATTACATTAACTGAAGGCACCACCTGATGTTTAAATAGTCATTCATATTGTTCGGATACTTGCTAGGACAGTAGATGAGAAGGGGCTGGTTGCTTTTTGCTCTATGTTTTCTTGATATGTCCTCAAATGACAATTTGACCACTTTATTTGAAACTAGTCAGGGATACGTGGAAGAGGTTAGGTACTCGAGCAGTTGACACTCCGGTTCCTTGGAAAGAGAAGAGAACATGAACTGAAAGAACGATAGTGAAAGAGAAGGATGGACAGAACGATAGAGGAAGAAAACATTACAGAAGAAACCTGAGGGTGCGAGGGAAGGCCCAAGCCTGATGTGTATATCCTTCAGTGGAGAGGTGAGAGTCAGTACAATCCCTCCTTTTCTTCATCTCCTCTCTCATTCCCTGGATTGAGAGACGGGTGGAACGCTGCCCAAGGCTGTCTCAGTTCCACCACTCTGCCCTTTCCTCTCTTCTTTTTCCGTCTCCACTCTTTCCTCCCTGTCTACCCCTTGGAAGAGCCTAGAAGTGCTGAAGTCCACTCAACAAAAGGAAAGGAGAAAGGAGGCCTCTTTCTTTCCCCCTCTCCTCTGCAGTCTGTTTCCCCATGTCCCTCTCTCCATCTGCCAAGACTTGCTGGCATCTTGCCCAAGGCAAATCATGAATCCCTGGCCGTACCACAGAGTCTGAGGAACCAGGGGTTAGGTTATAAATAAGAAGACTCAGACACACTATTTACAGGCCTAATGTCCCTCCAGTTACCCAAACATAGATCTATCTATCACACAGGTATGATCACTATGATGGGGGCCAGAGTGTGAGAGAATGTATGTGTATGTCTCATGATCGCTATAGTGGGGTACAGAGGTGCGCAGAAACGGAGAAGGGTGTGTTGAGCAAGTTTTGATGGTACACTATCTTAATATTGTTTATTAATAATTTCCTTGACACAGGTGTTAATAAGTGTGACACTGTAGACGTGTATCCTGTCTTTAATTAGGATTTCTAAGTATGGATGCTGAACTCTTTCTGAGGATAACATGGACATGGCGGTGTGTGGACCAGTGTTGTTGTAGACATTGAGAATCAGTGCAGGTTTTACATTGTATGTCACACACAACACGCACAGACAGACACGCAGTGTCTCCGTTGGTGTGTCCCTTGTCAGTTGGCCTACAACCCAGCCCTCCGAGCTCAGCCAGGCGAAGTGTCAAACCAGCTGTGAGACCCATTGGTAAATCACGACAGGGTGAATCAAGAGTGTTTACTCTGTCTAATATCTGTCCACGTTAAGCAAATAATTTACTATGAGGCAAGTTAGATGTTTGTGTATGGAGGAAACAAGTGTTTTGAATTCATTCAATATTTAAATGATGTTTCGACTCCCCACACAGAAGTATTATATATTGACATATCTTTTGAAAACATATTTTTAATATGTGCCTGTATTTTATCTAAACATATACTAATATATGTATTATATGTATTACTAATGTATGGTCATACATATATTTATATATTCGATTTTGGCCGTTTTCAAATGTTTTAATATGTCTTAAATACATACAAAAATGACAAAATATTAGTTGGTAATATGCATTTAGCATTTACATCTAACTGATATATTTCCGTATTTGTATTGTTTCCTGTCATGTGCTTATTATGTTATCTAGTCATTTCTCTGTAGTACTTTTACAAAGATGAATAGCATTCATCATGATACTGTTTAAAATGTATGCATATTGTTTTCATAATGATTTTCTTTTTCCTGGAAAATAATGTCTTGAAGGCTAATTAGTTGATGTTGATGCTTAATGTTGGTGAAATTTTGGTGAAATGCTTAATGTACTGCATATTCATATACAGTTGTTATACAGTTGCTCATAAGTTTGCATACCCTGGCAGAAATTGTGAAATTCTGGCACTTGTTTTGAAAATATGACTGATCATGCAAAAAAATTTGTTTATTTGAAGGATAATGATCATATGAAGCCATTTATTATCACAGTTGTTTGGCTCCTTTTAAAATCATAATGATAAGAGAAATCACCCAAATGGCCCTGATCAAAAGTTTACATATCTTTGAATGTTTGGCCTTGTTACAGACACACAAGGTGACACACACAGGTGAAAATGGCAATTAAAGGTGAATTTCCCACACCTGTGGCTTTTTAAATTGCAATTAGTGTGTGTGTATAAATAGTCAATGAGTTTGTTAGCTCTCATGTGGATGCACTGAGCAGGCTAGATACTGAGCCATGGGGAGCAGAAAAGAACTGTCAAAAGACCTGCGTAACAAGGTAACGGAACTTTATAAAGATGGAAAAGGATATAAAAAGATATCCCAAGCCTTGCAAATGCCAGTCAGTACTGTTCAATCACTTATTAAGAAGTGGAAAGTTCGGGGATCTCTTGATGCCAAGCCAAGGTCAGGTAGACCAAGAAAGATTTCAGCCAAAACTGGCTGAAGAATTGTTCAGGATACAAAGAAAAACCCACAGGTAAACTCAGGAGAAATACTGGCTGCTCTGCAAAAAGACGATGTGGTTGTTTCAAGGAGCACAATACTTGAACAAAAATGAGCTGCATGGTCAAGTTGCCAGAAAGAAGCCTTTGCTGCGCCAATGCCACAAAAAAGCCTGGTTGCAGTATGCCCAACAACAACTTGACACGCCTCAAGCTTCAGGCACACTGTAATTTGGAGTGACAAGACCAAAATAGAGCTTCATGGTCACAACCATAAGCACTATGTTTGGAGAGGGGTCAACAAGGCCTATAGTGAACAGAATACCATCCCCACTGTGAAGCATGGTGGTGGATCACTGATGTTTTGGGGGTGTGTGAGCTCTAAAGGCGGAAACAGGGAAAACTGATGACAAGATGAATGCAGCATGTTATCAAAAAATACTGGCAGACAATTTGCTTTCTTCTGCACGAAAGCTGTGCATGGGATGCTCTTGGACTTTCCAGCACGACAATGACCCTAAGCACAAGGCCTGCAAGAATTTGGGGCCTCATAGACAACTATTACAAAAGACCGCACACTGTCATTGATGCTAAAGGGGACAATACACAGTATTAAGAACTAAGGCTATGCAGTCTTTTGAACAGGGGTTAGGTCATTTTTTTCTTTGTTGCCATGTTTTGTTTTATGATTGTGCCATTCTGTTATGACCTATAGTTGAATGTGAATCCCATAAGAAATAAAAGTCATGTGTTTTGCCTGCTCACTCATGTTTTCTTTACAAATGGTACATATATTACCAATTCTCCAAGGGTACGCAAACTTTTGAGCACAACTGTATTTCATTATTTTAACACATAATATTCAACATTAAAATATATGACATGCATTGTATTATGATATTGTGAGAAGCGCAAGTTATATATTTCATAAATATATTCAGGGCACATATGTAAATATATGTTGAGAAATCCTCTACATGTATGTACATATGTTTTGCATGAGTTTTCCATGTGGGTCATGATGGTGTTTGATATATTAGATGTTTCCCAATGCTTACTGTAGGCTATTGAGTGCTTCTTATGCCATTGCCATCCCAGCAACGTGCATAGCTGCCAGCTTGTCACATAAGTCAGCCTGCCATCATTTGAATAATGACAAGGTGACCACAGACTTATATCTGATAACAGATTCTGTATCAGCTGATTAACATTGTTGATCTAGTTGGACGTACTGGAACACCTGCATACAATAGCGTACATAACAACAGAAGTCTGCTGGGCCACTGTAATATCAAATTGCGCTCAGTGTCATGTAGAGCCCCTAATTGTGCTGAGTGACTACCTAAACATGGAATGCTAGGCGCTGTAGTTTTTCTGTAGTTTTCCTAGCAAAATACTCTATTTAGTACAGTAGAGAGAACTTGTAATGGAACATGAGCCATTGAGACTGGCACAGAAGGTAGCTACTGTATTGGCACCTTTTAATAACAATGAGCAAAAAATGCTTCGTAAAAATTTAAAGCACAGCTAATGAGCTGTATTGTAATAACAAAATATAATAATGATTCAAGACAATCACACAAAATTCTTACATAGTATTTTGTGTACATGCCCCTCAGAAGGATGACAGTGCTAAGCCTTTTCTGAGCCATAATCAATATTATGAGATTGGAACACACATTGGAAGGGATCTGAGACCACTCCTCCATAAAGAGTCTTTCCAGCTCATTCAGACCCTTCAGTTCACTTGCTTGAATAAAATAATACTTTTGCCACATCATTTTGCCACTGATAAGTGAATCATTTTGACATCTATCTTTTTGAGAAAGAAATCTATTACTTGGAACCATAAACTGTTGTGTTTTTGTATTAGTATAAAATAACAGGCTGCATAATATAAACAGTAAAAAAGCTAAAATGCATCTAAATAATCATGGGAAAACTGTCTTGATCATTGATTTGGGTGACAATCATTTTGGAGGTGAGTATAGTTCTACTGCATTTTATAGTCAAATTGACAGTATGCCTTACCTACACTGAAGAACTTAAGTGGCCTACTAATCAGACAGTTCTGCTGTAGCATTAGCAACAGTTGGTTGGCATTGAGATATACAACTAATGCCCTGGTAGAAATCCCATTTATAGGTGACTGTAGCCAAGCCAAATTAGAAATGTGTGTAACCGCTGTGTCACGCTGAACTGCTGTTTTTCTTATTTTTTATTAGACATGAATTACAATGACGATATAAAGAGCAAATGAGAAACACAGCATGGGAACTTTAAAAGTGACTGGGTCGTAAAAAATTAAAAACGTACTCAAAGCAAAAGGCTGGTGGATGTTCTAATCCCCAGGCCGACAAGAGGAAGAAAACCATGTTGTTCTGTCCCTGAGCAAGGCAGTTAACCTTAATTACTTCCATGTCGTGTCTGTAAATAAGTACATATTCATAGAATACTTACCTGGTAAAATAATGTACCTGAAGTTTTTAATCCGAACTAACATTAACATAAGTTGGCACTTCTGGTTTATTACACACGTTTTAGAATGAATGTAATATATATTAATTACAGGTTTATTACTATTGATCAATAATAAAAAAATAAAAAACACCACATCTTTATCTGAGCTACAGGTACAGCTTAGTGTTTTACCTCAATGGGAGTCAGCATGGTTCAGGGAGAAGTGGGCCACTGGCTCTAAATTTAACCCAGAGTTCGGTTTCAACCCCAGGAGGCGGGGCTTAAGGGGGGAGTCAGGGTACAGAGGAGATGAGAGGGGATGTTTTCTTTTAGATTGTTTTGAGCGATGTAAAGTATATCCCGATAGGTGTTTAGTGAAGGGAAAGAATGTGTGTACGGCTCCTTAACTTGTACGTCTGTACCTTTTTATACCATGTTTCCAGTAGTCACCAACACATACAATCCTGCAAACTTAATCCTCCAAAGCTAATCCCACAAATATAATACTGCAAACCTAATCCTATCCACCACCACTGAACACAGCAGTCTTCTTTTCCAGTTTTCTTTATTTATGCATCACCTAGGGAGGGTTGGCCTCATCACCAGGGATTTCCTGGTCTTATAGCAACTCCCTCAGGCGGCTTGTGTTCCTGCAAATCTAACTGAGGTCAGCAGGTTAGTGAGGTTCCCTCCCATGCTTTGACCAATGTGACTTGGGTAGATAAAAGTGTAAATGTTTGGGCATGGTTGCCTAATAGGTGCATGGGGAAGAGTCAGTGCTCGAACCTAGACTGTGGTGATCAGCTTGGTGCTATGAACAAACAGCCTGTTTCAATGTTAAGTTGACATCCAACAAATCAAAGTTACCAGAGAAAATATGTCAATTTATCTGTGGCCACTGAAGCCTACTGCAGCACCCTTGAGAGGTTTATTATTTTTGTGAAACTAAATTAACAAATCAGTGAAATAACATTAATTAATATATTCATTAGTATGTGTTGGATGTTGTTTTTTAAATAGTTTTGTGTTGTTAAGAACTTATAACAAATTAAATGTATGTATATATATGTGTGTATATATGTGTATATATATATATATATATATACATACATATATACATACATATAATTTGTGAGGAACGGAAGGGTTGAAATTAAGAGACCACTGCAAATTGAATGCTTCTGTTCCTCACTCAAAACTTTCCTTTTCAACTTTTTTGGAAAGGAAAGAAAAATGTGCAGTGGTCTCTTAATTTTTTCCGGAGCTGTATACTTACATATATATATATAACAAGTATATGTATATATATATATAACAAGTATATGTATATATATATATAACATATATATATATATATATATATATATATATATATATATATATATATATATATATATATATATATATATATATATATATATATATATATATATATATATATATATATATACTTGTTATACACAAGTGCGTAGAAGTGAGGCAAAAAGGGAAACGAAACAAAACGAGCGATAGCGATTCAATAGTCTTTCTTTGTAAGAAATTTCACAAGCGCACCAACATGGTTAATCGACTGACAAATAATAATCTGTGAGGTGCAGTGGGAGAACAACAGAATATAAACACAACTAAACAGTGATGGGGAACAGGTGCGTCCTTGGGATGCGCTGCCGCCATCACTCTCCTGCTGGTGGTTAGTACACCGGTGAGGTGTAGCGCCAGAGAGGAAGGGACTTTACTCCGCTGTGCCACGCGGAGCAGACCTTACAGGGACTTTAATGGTTTCCAGAACTGACAACCAAACTATGAATGAATCATTCGCTCTTTTTGTCGATATTTCCCCTCGGAGGGATTGTGTATAATGTTTTCATTAGAGAAGAGGTATGAAATGTGTTCACTGTTTCCACAAATGAGTATACAACTTCACAGCATTTTAAATGTAAATAGCTTGATCATTCAGATCCCATACAATATAGGGAAAGATCAAAGCAACAAGGACGGTCTGATGTTTTTTCGTTTTTAGACATTGTGGATATGCTGTGATTAATTCAATGCATTAGAATTATTTCTACGGAGCATTGATTACCACTAAGTCCTCATCATACACCATAGTGTCCTTCCATTACAGAGCTTTGCTTTGTTGTAGGTCGATGCCTATATATTAATATCAGTGGTGCTCCTTCACTGTATTAATTTTTTCTTATTTCAATTGAGGAGTCTGTTTCTGATTAAAATTCCTGCCTTTTTGATGATCTAATTTAGCCCTTGGGAAAATGTAGTGAAATGTAGTGAAAATTACACCCAGGCGATAAAAACAACAGTAATTTCTTTCATTCCCACCCTGCAAGATGTCGGTGTCCCCAGTATGGTTCATTACGATCTGGGATGGAATAGCTGGAGTTTGCAGGGCTGACTGACTGGCCCACTGGCTTACAGGCAGTAGACCCGGGAGAATGAATAGCTGTTGACAACTTATTGTCAACCCTTAAGTGTATTAGCTTGCACCCCTTCCTCTTCCTCAGTGTCTGTGTGTATCTGTGTGTACGTGTGTGTCTGTGTGTGTGTGTGTGTGTGTGTGTGTGTATTTTGTACTGTGACCACATCAGTCAGTTATTGACTACCTCCCTACTGGACAGTAAGAAGGCAGGTACAGTCACACAGACTGGTATATAATGAAGGCCTGACAAGTAGAGATCTATGCAGGTAGAGGTTATATCCAGGTGTTAGTGTCAGGAAGAGCGGGAGACACATGCTGCGCCTGGGAATAGAGGAAGAAAGATGCAGGAGCGCATCAACACTTTTGAGACAGGTCTGAACTTCGACCAGATTCTGGTAATATATTAAGTGATAATGATCTTTATTAATCCTATTCATGGTTCTTCATTGTGTCGTAACATAATATCATTGTAAATGATTTAGAAGTCACAATAAGTGTTGACATTCAAATTGTTCACATGACATTTCCAGTGACCTTGTTTAAAGTGGTCTTAATTTGTGTTGTGGTTCAACTGCAATGAGTTATTGCACAGTGTATTGAATAGTTTTTTACGTTTATCAACTACTATAATTGGCACCTTGAATCTGTATTTATGAGTGACACCTTGATTCTGTATTGACTCCTATGAATGACACCTTGACTCTGTATTGACTCCTATGAGTGACACCTTGACTGCTTTTTGACTCCTATGAATGACACCTTGACTCTGTATTGACTACTGTGTGTGACACATTGACTCTGTATTGACTCCTATGAATGACACCTTGACTCTGTATTGACTACTGTGAGTGACACATTGACTCTGTATTGACTCCTATGAATGACACCTTGACTCTGTATTGACTACTGTGAGTGTCTCATTGACTCTGTATTGACTACTGTGAGTGACACATTGACTCTGTATTGACTACTGTGAGTGACACATTGACTCTGTATTGACTACTATGTGTGACACCTTGTCTCCTTGGTGCTCTGTGACAGTGAGCACTGTTACATGTTTATTTGAATGCCCAAATTTGTTATGGGAATGTTACGTGAGTGCCCCAGGTACCCCTGTAATTTAAACTGTGATTGGAGCCGGGTTTTTCCCCAGGGGTGGGTTTTCCTTACACAGGAATTATACATTAGTCGCGTCACTATGGAATACACATCCAGCATGGTGTTAGGTGGTGGAAGTATTCAGACAGAACATTCCTATGCTATAATGAGATGTGTGAGTGTTTCATTCTTCATGTCTGTACTGTCAGTGTGACTGATAGGATATGGCTGCAGTTATAATAGCTCTTTCAAGGGAATGTAGGCCTATGGAAAGGATCAGATTTTCCATGAAGGCAGTTATCTCGCAATCACACTGTACACTGCTATGCTGCTGTGTTTTTTTGTAACCACACACACACACACACACACACACACTCACTAGGGAACCATGAATCAGTTGTTATAATTTTTTTTAATTAACTCTCAATGTCATCCTGCCCTTCACTCTATGCATCTGTTAACAGCTCTAATTCTCTCCCTGAGCGTGTTTCTCTGTACCTCCCATTCCCCCTCTCCCACTCTCCCCTCCCAAAACTCATTAAACATTTGTTCCTTTATTCTAAGGTTCTCTACCTCCTCTCATCCTTCCATTCGGTGTTGTTAAACAGAGACATGGGGAACGTTTATAAAGGTCACATATGAATCATTTTAATCCCACAAAGAGGTATTTGAAGGTTTTTTTTGGGGGGGGGGGCTCTTGTATTTCACAATTATTATTTTTTTAATTGGTGGTATTCAGCCCTCAACTAGTTGTTTACCATTCTCTGCAGCTCTGCGTGTGTTGATCCACTGTAATGGTGTGTATGTGTCTGGCATAGCGGTGACTGGGTTATCAGTGTATTATGTGGGTTTTAGAGTGGATGGCTCCACACACAGGGTCACACAGTGACACAGGAGAAACCCAGGCTGACTGAGGGAGAGTGATAGGCTCTCAGAAACAGATGAATCAGAGATCTCTGAGTCTCTCTCACGCTGTCTCTCTTTATCTGTCTTTCCCTAGGGAATGAAACTGTGATGACGCTCACTTTTGCTTTGGTTTATTCATTCTTTCATTCCACTGTGGCTTATCTTTCAGTGTCACAATCTTACCCTATTCTCTCCCTCTGCCCCCCTCCAAAAGTTTTGTCATCACTCCCCAGGTTTCACTTTTTTCCAGACCTGTCTGTTTGTTTATCCCAGATTGATTATGTTATGATGTTTGTGGTTAGTGTTGACCTTACAGTCAAATATCACTGTACTGTGGGTTGAGGAGAGTCTCTTTACAGCATGCCTAAGAGACCTGGCCAAGAAAAGGTACTGTATGCAACATGATTTATATTATGGGATGAATACAGAATGTGTGTAGAATGTTTATTGCTTCCTATATCAAGGAAAGGGTTAACCCTGATCCTAGCAAGACAACTTGTTTTCTGTTTTTGTGTTAATATATTGTATATTGGAAAATGTATTATAATTTAATGTAACTTTAGTCGCCTAACTATACAGATATCGAACGTTAATTAAGTTAGAAATATCTCGCTTTTACTTAACTTTTATACCTAACTATTCATGGGTTTCACCTCTGTCACAGTCGCGCCGTTGCTACTGTTTTAACATTCTATTGCTATATTCATGGACAAAAATGGAATGGGGTTAATAACTTAAAAAAGGTTTATTACTGTTGTATTACTGCAGTAATAAAAAGGTTTATTACTACTTTGTTTTAATTACCCTAAAATTTGATGACACTTATAAATCACTCAAATATCTAGTAAAAAACATTTTTATCATTATAATCATCATGTCATCAAATGTGGTATTTACTCGCAAAGTTATTCAAAAATAGCTAGCAATGCTAATATTAGCTAGTTTAAATATAGTGGACATCCCTCAGTCTTAGTTAGTTAGATAACATTATACTGCATCTAAAATCAATTTGGATCAAAAATATGACAAAGGGTTTGGCTACTAATTTTTTGCCTATTTTTACTGTGCCCATTTAGCTTCAATTTGTGTTATTGTTGTTGTTGTGTGGGACCGTTTATTGCACAAACCAAACTAATCATTTAAAGAACACATTGGCCCTAGTAACAGATGACAAACACAGATGTGTGGGTAGACAGCCAAACACATTACAGGAGATATTGAGTGTCACAACATTAATTACTCTGCATTAATCTGCAAAGAAGTTTTGAAATTAATGACAGTTGCACCTGTATCATCTGACATGGTTGACAGTGGGCCTCATGGTTGGTTGGTTAGCTACAGCAGCTTTCCTCCCTTGAGAACCTGATACTTCACCGTCTGGCGCCTTGCTGTTGCAGTGATTTAGACTAATGTATTGGAACCAGTCTGTGATATTGATATACTGTAAGTACAACCCCATTTCCAAAAAAGTTGGGATGCTGAGTAAAATGCAAATAAAAACAGAATGCAATGATGTACCAATCATTTATCCCTATATTTAATTGAAAATAGTACAAAGACAACATATCAAATGTTGAAATGGATAAATGTTATTGTTTTTAGAAAAATACATGTGCCCATTTTGAATTTGATGCCAGTAACATGTTTCAAAAAAGTTGGGACAGGGGCATGTTACAGTCTGTTGCATCACCTCTTCTTTTAACAATACTCTGTAAGCGTTTGGGAACTGAGGAGACCAATTACTGTAGTTTTGAAAGTGAAATGTATTCCCATTTTTGCTTGATACTGGATTTTAACTGCTCAACAGTTCGGGATCTCCTTTGTCCTATTTTTCTTTTCATAATGTGCCAAATGTTTTCAATGGGTGACAGGTCTGGACTGCAGGCTGGCCAATTTAGCACCCAGACAGTTTTACTAAGGAGCCATGCTGTTGTAAGGTGTGCAGAATGTGGTTTGGCATTGTCTTGCTGAAATAGGCAAGACCTTCCCTGAAAAAGACATTGTCTGGATGGCACCATATGTTGCTCCAAACCTGTATATATTTTTCAGCATTAATGGTGCCTTCACAGATGTGCAAGTCACCAAGCCATGTGCACTAATGCACCCCCATGCCATCACAGATGCTGGCTTTTGAACTGTGCGCTGATAACAACACAGACGGTCCCTCTCCTTTTTAGTCTGGAGGAACCTGTGTCCATGATTCCCAAAAAGAATTCCAAATTTTAATTTGTCAGACCACGGGACGGTTTTTCATTGAGCTCGGGCCAAGAGAAGGCAGTGGTGATTCTGGATCTTGTTTATATATGGTTTCTTCTTTGCATGGTAGAGTTTTAACTTGCATTTGTGGATGCAGCGTCATACTGTGTTCACAGACAATGGTTTTCAGATGTGTTTCTGAGCCCAAGCAGTGATTTCCACTACAGAATTGTGTCTGTTTTTAAAGCAGTGCCGTCTGAGGGCCCAAAGATCACAGCCATCCAATATTGGTTTTCAGCCCTGTCCCTTGCATACAGAGATTTCTCCGGATTCTCTGACTCTTTTAAAGATATTATGTACCATAGATGATAAGATCCCCAAACTCTTTTCAATTTTACGTTGAGAAACGTTATTCTTAAATTGTTGCACCATTTGCCTGCACAGTCTTTCACAGAGTGGTGAACCCCTCCCCATCCTCACTTCTGACAGACCCATCCTCTCTGGAATGATCTTTTAATACCCAATTGTGTTATTGACCTGTTGCCAATTGATCTAATTAGTTGCGTGATATGCCACCAGGTTTAGTTTTTTAGCATTACACAACTTTTCCAGTCTTTTGTTGCCTCTGTCCCAACTTATTTCAAACATGTTTTTGGCATCAAGTTCAAAGTGGGCCTATATTTTTCAAGAAAAAATGAAATGTCTCAGTTTCAACAGTTAAATATGTTATGTTTGGACTGCTTTCTATTGAATAAAGGGTTTAAATGATTTGCACATCATGGCATTCTGTTTTTATTTACATATAGACATTTTACTCCAGGCTGCAATGACAACACTGATCCATTCGGGGGCCTCATACTAACATTAATTTAAACTTCATTCCATTATTATTATTCATCCCAACGTTGCGATAGAAGATATGCATTTTATTGTGTTTGGCATGTGCTGGTTGCTGGATCAAATCCCTGAGCTTTTCAGCCCATTAGCAAGGCTGTTAACCCTGTTTGTATATCAATGGAAAGTCTTGATCTACCTCCTTTGCTCCAGCGATTCTGTTTCTGTCCGGCAGGGTTTTCCAGTTCGTGTGTATCCCTTACACACACCACACATTCCCCCGTCATACCTGGTTAATCACCACCGTGCCATATACTCTTTTCTCCCTATGCTCCTATTGAGGACCTCTTTTTAGTTTCCTCGGATTCACTTCTCTTTCCCTCCTCCACCTCCTCTCTCCAATCTACCCATTTTCATATTCTCAAATTCAAGACAATGCAACACATGACAAATCCTACGGTATCCTGCCAATTTTTGGGCAATGTTGATATGTGTTTAGCTGCATGGTTAGAATAACTTTTCATAATGGAGTAGCTTTATTGGTA
>JACXGI010011174.1:0-16350 GCA_016801175.1 Esox masquinongy | reverse complement strand
TTCTTTCTGAATGCTCTTGTTTCATGGTGATGAAAGTCTTCCTGTGTATCTTGGTCTGTGCGGGGAAGGTTGACAATCAAAATGGAGAGCCGCACGTTCACTGAGCTCGTGCAGGTAGGATACGTCAGATCTCGTAGCCAAAGAGAACATAGGGATCCTCACTATGTAGGCTATTCTACAGCTATGCGCGTGCTTTACAATTAGGACCAAAACGCCGTAACAGTTGGTAAAACAATAGCGCACGCGCGTGTGTATACATACGTTTGTGCATGTGTGCGCGCGTGTACTTGTGTCCTAAAGACGATATTTGCAATGTTACAAGATTTCCCAAGCATCATTGAGCGTGAGGCCACATCTGATGTAACAATCGGGACTGGAGTCCATTCAGAATCCTAGCTACATCTCACCTGTACCAAAGCCTTAAAGTGTGCTACATACTGAGATGCTCATATTTAGCAGTGTGGCAAGCAGACGGAAAGTATCTTTAGCATTTGCGATATGTCTTCTCTTTTGACAAGGTGAGATGGTAAAATGAATGGGTAGGCCAACAAACAAAAAGTTCGAGAGGAGTTGGAGTGCCAGTAAGATAATAAAGAGCATCATGTTATTGGCGCTGGTAACAGTCATCTGAGCCAGTTTAAAGCTTTAGCACGCTGATCAATGCCAACCTTAGTATACAGATTATATTTAACGACCATTAATACAGTATAGACCAGTAGAACACGCATGTTTATGAATATACACAAATCAAATAGATGTATAAGTCCCCGAAAAAAATGACATGCATTATGCTATGTGAATTCAAATGCGTCCCTCAGTGGGAACGATAACTGTCCACATGCCAACCTCAATAGGCCTACACCAGCAGCACCGCAAATTCAACACAACCTGTATGACAGCCGTTGAATATGACAAAGAAAAGCGAAGATAGCTTTAAATGCTATATAGACATATTTGGACCACAGGAAAACACTTGACCATCACAGAGTTGAGCAGAGAACAGTATACATTTACACAGAATTATATGGAACGTTAGAGTTTTCATGTGATGTAAGTCATTTATGTATTTTATGCATATAGGTGAATGTGTGTGTGTGTGTGTGTGTGTGTGTGTGTGTGTGTGTGTGTAGTATCTGTGTAGTGTGTGTGTGAGTGTTACTTTATATTGACCTCATGCACCGCGCGTGCCATACAGGATAACAAAGCACAACGGAGTGCACAGGGGAAATGAGAGCGGGGTGAAAGCATTTACAGATAAAAGCTGCAGTCTGGAATAGACCCATAACTTTATAAAGGGATAATGAACATTTTAGTCTGCAGGATTTGGGGATTTGGGTTATTATATTAACAAACGAAGCACCCAAGTCCACGTTTACTATGTTTAGGTAAAGAGAAGTGTACATAGCAAAAATTATTCAGTCAACATGTTCATAAGTTTCAAGAAAACATTCATCTTAGAACAATATTTCCTGCTAGTCAGTGAATTAGAGAACGGTTTATGTAAAACACCAATATTCCGTAATAAACAAGTAGTTCATAGTAGAATATATTAGTAGAATAACGATAAGCACATTCCATAATTCGTCACATGAAAAAAGAACTCTGGATTAATAGACTTTTAAAAATGTGGAGAAGCAAAGTAAAATGCGGTTCCATACGTTCCTCCTAAAACAAACAGAGTATTCACCAAGGGTCAGTCAGTAGCGGTGAGCTTTTGTCCGGCTCTGCTGCGCCTGGGGTGGATGGGGCAATACATGCTACCAGGTGCAATGGGAGCGCCCTCTTATGTTCACTCTGGCCAAAGGGATCAAGGACCACACGAACCTAGCTCACCAGAGCCATGCGCCCCCCAGAACGACATGTCATACCTGGTGCCCACCTGTGCGCCAAGGCGACAGTCTATGCCACAGGCTATGACTATGACTAGTGTGATTAGATATTTACATATGGCCAACATGCAAATCACCAAATGCACTCCATGGCCCGAATGAGATATTGCATGTGCATGCTTGGGACAAGACCCATACTGACTACTCTAGATATTTAAATAAACAGCTCACCAAATATCGCATTCATTTGTGTTCAGGTATATGAAGCCATCTCTTTATTTACATACTGGTTTCAGTAGAAGTCTTTTAGTGAAGAAAGGCATTTTTGAAAAGGCAGTAACTAGATATGTTCTACCGTAAAACAACTCATATTAAAAGCTACTTTTGCTTTAAAGCAGTTTACTGTTTATTTCTATATAAATGGTACACGTTTAACCAGCTAACTCACTGTGATCACATTATATTTGTTACTTAAGATACATGCAATGTAAATGAAATGTTCATGTTAAAATTTCAGAAATAGAATAATTATAATTTTCTTTTAGGTGATTATAATATCTTATTCGGGACCATACCCAGCGGTTAGCATGATGTCTTTCTTAAGATTTGAGTGAAGGGTGCTCCATCCCATAATTTATGGGGTGTCTTACACTCAAGTGTAGATGAATATATTACATTTCAGTCATTATTTAAACATGTGTTCCTCATGAATGCACTACACATACCAGAATCTTTGCGGAAGCGTTTTTAAAGGTTATTTTGCATTGAACTGTTAACCCCGGAGTAAGATCTCCCGAAGACCGATGTTTGCTAAACTGTGATGCATGATGAATATTTCATCCGTTAGTTCACAACTTCTCTTCAAAGACTTTATTCTCTTTGTTACACGCAGCATTTAAGACACACAAAATTCATATTTTGCATGATATTTTGCATGATATTTTGCATTCTATATGTAGATACTATTTTGAAAAGCCCTCCTGAACTAAATAACTTATTGAAAACACAATTTAGTCTACTGTGAATATAAGAAAGTGTTGGAACAAAATTATTTTTCAAAAAGTGTTTTGCTATGACGGGCATTGTAAAGAGAACATTGTCAAATGTGTACAACAATTTAATAACATCCGGTGAGTGATCAACCTCACTGACCTATTGTTTTTAATTGTCTACATTATTCGTCGTAAGCTACTTTCTTTTATGTTTGCATATAGGTATGTAATGTCACTGTTTTGAAATAAATATTATTTCATTGTATGTGTTATTTAGTTAGGGTGGACAAGTATCAGACTAATATATAACATGTTAATCACAAAACTATGTATTTGATTAATTAATTAGAACATTAGGCTATTATTTCGAAAAGTTATGAAACATGTTCGTTTGTGTATTACTAGAATTTAATTTGCTCATTTAGTCTTTGTTTTCTCCAAAAATCGTTAATTGTTTGCAGAGTAAAATACCATTCTTTATTTAAATAAAGGGTTGCAGTATTCACAGTGGAGACGATTTCGATTTCAAACACTGTTTACTTATTTTGCCTGTAACATGAATGTATATTGACAACGAAAATTAAAAGCAATTAAAAATATATTTGTTTGTCTCTGGTGTTTGTTTTTTGTTCGAGTAAATTAAAAGAATGCCTCAGCAAGGTCAGAATTGGGGAAAAACAAATCCGTTTTGTAGGTGCTGACTGACTGGTTTTGTGATGACCGTGGCCATGATTTAGATACACTTGTTTTGGAAGCTAAATTTGATAACCGTCCTTCTGGCCAGTCTGCCTTACAAGAAATAAAGAATGTAAATCCGTCTCTATTCTCTATTTCATTCACTTGAGTCCACCTGCTTCCAACCCATTATAACTTTTTAGAATGTGAATTAGAATTTGAATTAAAATGTTATATTTGTTATTGCGGTGTGGATATAATAAGCAATATGCTTTATATACAATCTCAATTTTCAGAAATTTGCATTTCAGAAAACGGAGGTCAGCAAAGAGGTTTGTTCATCTAAATACTATGCAACATGCAAACTTGTGTGTGTTTCTCTGTGTGTCTGTCTATGTGTTGTAAGAAAGAGACTGTGTGTTTGCCCCCAAGAGTTTGGCGCTACCGTATAATCTTTATATTTTGTAGGAAACTAATATTGTCCATTACACCATGTGCAATATCAACGTCTGGTTCGTTAAATATTGAAGTTTTCTCTTTATTCTGCGGTTTGTCTGGTCTGTATACATGAGCATCCGTTCAAACGTTGAAAGATGGGTGTTGAGAAACTATAAGTGATGCAAGGGGACACTATTCGTGTCTGTTCAGTAAAGTAGGCTACAGATGGCTTCCCCTCAACCCTGCAAAAACAAGACAAAAATGTATTTCAACCTGCCTGGAGCAAGCCTCAGTCCAAGCGAGCAGCCTCATCATCCCTTATCACTGGCTGTCTGTGCTTCAACCATTTCTTCTCTCTTCAGGTAAGAAAATAATTTTCAAAACCTTGATTTAAACCAATTCGTTTCCGTAGACACTGTGATGAACATACTGGTGAGGTATAAGAAAATGTATGCGGAGACCGGCGAATAGTTAAACATTTCTATCAAAATCACAATACGTGTCAGATGCATGAAAGTGTCGATATACACAAAGTTGGCCAATGCTAAAAAATCAAGTAAATCATTCTCGACTATAAATGCGCAACCAATATTACAGTGATGGTATAATTCACAGGCCCACTGCCCATCTCCATAGTTCCGGTTACGCTTAGGCTAAAACAGGCTTAGCGCCTACATTTCAGGTCTATGGGGACATATTGAATAATGGACAAATCCGGAGAGCTGCTGTCATAGGCTCATGGTGACAGACAGAGCCGTGACACATGGGCTTTGCGCGTTCTGGGAGGATAGGGGAGAGAACACCGGCCGTCTCCAAAGTCCAGAACAACGGGTTACCAAATCAGAACCATATGACCAGTATACTGCACTGTGGATGAAAGGGAATATCTAACTTATGCGATGAACATATGCAGAATACAATAACGCAAGCACAGCGTATTATCAACCTATAAAGAAACATTACATCGACGCTGAACCTTATGCCTGATTTAACTTTGCGCTAGCACATTGTAGGACCATAAAATATTTTTATCCGAGATGCTGCCAAGGAAAGTCCCCAAATTGCACGCAATGAGAGATGACAGGTGGAAGCGGTCACAGAAGGGCAACAGAGATCTAGAACTATCGCAAAGGGTCACCATCCAAATCCTCCGCGAGACCGCCTCTGGCTGGCTTATGTGCCAAGCTTTGGTCATCATGAAATAATTTCATCCACACATGAACGCTTTCGTGAAATTCCAGTCAGGAAATCCTGCTTTTTCTACTAATAAATATCAACAAAATTACCGCAAAATTACCTACATGAGCTGAAATGACAAGAACACCATATCTCTTACAAAATAATTCTTCATAAACATTCATTATGGAGATTCTAATTTAATATATTGAACAAAATAATATTATACATCTTGTCTCATAACTATCATCACATTGAATCTGGTCTTGAGCACTTTTGTATTTAATGGAAATGAGAACAAAATAGAATTTCACATCATAATTTATCAGCCATTGATAATAATTTAAAAAGCGAAACGTTTGCATCCTTTCTGCATGAAGTGTATCCTACAGGTATGGTCCAGCCTACCAAATCAAAGGGAATAGTCATTATGAACGGAAACAGAAGACAACGATTAAATCAGATGGATCAATGGACACATGTTGAGAATAGCCTTTGATTTCCTTATAAAGTTAAGTCTCATCAAATTAAAGTTGATCTAATTTAAATCAAGAGGCCTTTGTTGAAGACAATGATGATAGTAATGCATAAATATGATGAGTGTGTCTATGATGTGTAAATAAGTTTAAAAAAACAACAACCATATTAATGTTTTTTTTTGTTTCCCTGGACTGTAATATCATACTGCAGCTATTTATTTAAATAGGTTCTTGTTCACGTAACTGAACATACTAATCGATGAGCTCAACATGAATCTTGTGACTGAATAAAAGAAAAAGAAAACAATGTATTTTCATTGTAAAAATGTTTTTGCAGTCAGTCAAAGGATACCATTTAAGGAAAGTGGAATTAATATTCAGCTGAGAATTGATATTCGCAAGCACATCAACAGACACAACTACTAAACCATGCAATAGGCTGGCCTTGCTTTATTCTGCTTGAAGAGCATCTTTATGAGCAAACAACTCAAACGCAAAACGCTCTCTTTCTGGTCCTCTAAAGTGTTGTGAAATTCAGCCTATTACTGTAGCCAGAACAATCTTTTACTGTAGCCTGAGCAATCTGTTACTGTATTCTGAACGATCTGTTACTGTAGCCGGAGCAGTCCTTTACTGTGGCCTGAGCAGTCTGTTACTGTAGCCAGAGCAGTCTGTTACTGTAGTCAGAGCAGTCTGTTACTGTAGCCTGATCAGTCTGTTACTGTAGTCAGAGCAGTCTGTTACTGTAGCCTGACCACTGGAATTGTGCAGTTCATGTTGCCTGGGAATAATTGCAGGTCACCAAAGTGGCTGGCTCTGAATTACTGGACGTAAACCTCCACAAGTCCCTGTCCACCACTACCCTTCAACTTCAGCTCCATGGCGGGTGATCCCACTCACCATTGGTCAGCATTTCTTTTCAGCATGTAGCCTGTTGCCCTAAACAGGCAGGAGGAGGTTGGCCTTTGGGGTCCTGGGCCAATAAAAGCAGGTGATTAGGGTATTCCCTGGCTAGGTGGGAGCTTGTTAAGGCAGAGGTGTTTACCATGACATTACATTAACACTATACAGGGGTTCAGACCCTAGCAGAACAACACACTACGCCCCTGACAAGAACTGTCAGTGGCTGTTTGGGTTTGTGTTGGTGTGTTTGTGTGCTGACAAAGGACAACATATGTCCACATCTTTAGTTAGGATTTAAAAGGACACACAAGGCATAGGCAAGTTGGGGTCTATGTGAATTGTTCCCATGATTAGTTGAATTGGGATTTTGATGTGATTAAATACAGATTATTTTGATGCATTACACTCCATACAGAAAACACGACACATTAACAAAAACAACACACTGTAGGTCAATGTGTAAAAGGTTAATCCGTCCCTGTGGTCACCTGGCATTACATGACATTCCCCTTATTGCTGAAAGCATGACGACGTGCATTTGATCGTTGATACACATTAATTCACTGTATCATGGCTTGTTTAACTCAGACTTCAATGATTGATTTTGACTTAAACGTGGACTTGAAATGATCAAATGTCTTCTATTTGAATGGTTGTATTCTGTGTCCTGAAATGTAATAACACTATAAGGTTAGAAGTGTCCATTATGTTCTCTAAATATATACTGCTTAACCGAGCTGTCTGGGTCTACCCAGGACCCACTGAAACATTCACGCTGGCCGCATGGTTCTCTTTCAACAGACACAAGGAACATAACGCACGCAGATAAAACCTTGGATCATCTGTGTCCGAGAGATATTGGTCGTATCTCATGTGTTATATGAAATAGACCCCCCCCCCCCAAAAAAAAGCAACGGATACGGAGGGGAATTGCTTTCAAAGTATTCTGTTTAGAATTGTAAATGTGTTGTATAGGGCCCCGCCGTCCAATTACATGTGTCTTTCATGTATGAAATCATGCATGTCTTTTTTTACCGGGAGGCCAAAGAGGGCTGGCACAAAGGGAGCGACCCTGACTGCAGAGCCGAGGCACTGTGCAGAGCCGAGCTGAGCTGGGCCGGTGTGGCGTGGCGGGGCGGGAGATAGGAGCCCTGGGCTAGGAGCACAGCTCCGTCAGCGGCATACAGGCCGGGGAGGTGGCGGGTGGAGGGGGCCAGTTCTCCCGCTGCATCATCTTTGTCCTATTGTGGGCCGGCTGACCCTCCGGGCCCCGTAAAGCAACGCGCTGTTCACAGAATACATCTCAGATCGCGTCCTTAATTAGCTGCACAAAGATCGAGATTGTTTCTACTACTAATGCTTCGAAGTGTTTCATTTTCCACATACCCACACAAATAAAAAGAGCCAACCCCCCCCCCCCAGACATCCCTTGAAGACACATTAGAACGCTCTAAATGAGGTCTGTTAACTTATTTATTTTCCCCTCGTATGTTCTCGTTTTTCTCTCTTTCACAAATGATGGCTTGCCCCAGTGGACTTATAATTTGTGGGGACCTACATTTTGCAAAATGACATAGAAGTTTTTCAAACAAAGGCCCATAGATTTGTTCGTCTTTTATTTTATTTTCATAACTCTATAAACCATTTACTTTCAATCAGGATTATTTAGAGCAGAAAAGAAGCTCTTTGACATTAGCTGAAGAGCTACTATGTGTGTGTTAGCTGCATTCTACAGTGTAACGTCGCAGACAGGAGGCAGGACACAGGTGGAGGGAGAATGCAGGACTTTTAATAAAAACTAAGCAACAAATCTTTAAACAAAAAAACAAAACAGAACAACGTTAAAAAAAGGAATGAAATTCAAAACAATGGCTGACAAAATACACTGTGGAAGGAGGAGCTTAAACAGGGACAGTGATCAGGAACACAGGGGAGGCAATAACAAACAGGTGTCTGTGATCAAATGAGGGAGAGAGGGAGTGGATCTCACTGGTCTGCCATGCCAGGACATGACATAAAGTGCCACCGTATTACCAGAATAAAACCTAAACCTCAGTACCTCTGATTCCAGTGAATAAGTACAAATGCAAAAGTAAACACAAAAATGCTTAATATTTTCCTAAATCGTGCATCATGATCCAACTAAATATGGGATTTAGTGTTTCCGACCAACTAGAGATGGTTGCACGACAGCATGTTAATTTGATGTCATGATATCAGATCCTAGTAAAGCGTCATCTCCTAAGCCTTCATCTGTGCTGCTACAGTATCTGGCTGTGCCAGTGGCACATTGAGACCCAGGCCATATCTCAGAGTCACTCTGTATGGAAATACTGACCCCTGAACCAGGAGCCACACATGTCCACATTCCCTACGCACAGACAGACACAGACACACTTATTCAAATAGAAAAGCAAACACACATGGATGGCAAAATACATGCGTGCGTATGTATGTATGTATGTATGCACACACCCACACACTCGCACGTCCACACACACATGCGCACAAATACACACACTTTGCTAATGACCAGATATGACATTTTATCTGCTGGAAACCCACTCCTCTCCCCTTAATGAACTGTATAATCCTCGTCCTGGAACTATCAACACCAGGAAAAACCTCCCATTACAACGTGAAGGGGTGCGTGTATTTGTGTGACCTCAAATTAAAATGTATGTATGTGTCTATATTATATATATATATATATATATATTCTGCATATTCTGTATAGAAAGTAGAAAGTATATATTCGGTATTAACAAAAATGTGCATACACAACGGCTAGGAGAGCATGTGTGTGCTTGTACATGTATAGGTATAAATAGATGTATGTCTGTAGGTATATATAGATGTGTGTGTGTGTGTGTGTGTGATGAGCTGCCACCGCTCTTCCCTGGTCAACCAAACCAAGCGGCCACACGTTTCCCCGCCACATGTGCAGAGATGTGCTCTCTGTGGTCAGAGCCAGGGCCTGCGGGGCGTCAGTAAAGAGCCCAGGGTGAGCATCTATCAGCCAGACAACCTCCACACATCCACAGACTCTAATCCAAAGGGAACAAACAGGAGAGCAGAACATGAAAGCAGGCCGTTTACCAGCAGCCCTTCCTGCACGCTGCCTCCCAGGATGGCCGGCTGTGTGCTGGGACACGGCTGTAGGGCTGGCCAGCTTCAAAGCCCCGAAGGAGTTAAAGGGCTTAGGGCCAGGCCAGCGGGAGCAGGGAGAACTTCACAGCCTTACCTGATGGGGTTTTTTTGGTTAGAGTCGCCGCCGCACGGAAGCCTCTTGGTTAGAGTCACCCTGCTTTTCAAGTGTCCGTTTGAAGCCGGCAGCCAGAAAGGTCACGCCCCTCTCTGTCACAGCAGGTTGTTGGTTGGTCAGTGATGTGCTGGTGGATGGATGGCCGAATGCTATTGCTAACGTTCAGACTTTGGCCTCTTTCTTGGTATATTTAAAAATAATAAACATACAATGTAAAGCTATATTTTCCAGGTGCCTGGGCGCCGTGGGACGTTTGGTGATGTACTCCTAGAAAGTCCAGGTATTTCCAGGGTTTTCCAAAGCTATTGGGTTGGGAATACAAGATTCCCGGGGTCGTCAGAAACACAGACTTCCTTTCAGGATGGCCGCGCCTCCTGGAAAAAGAAAAAGGAAAAAAGCACTATGAGAAAGATGACCATATTATGAAAAAGAAGTGAACCAAAGCAGTTCAGATGGCCATGTAAGACAGCATAAGACAATGAACGTAACGGTAACATCTGTGTGTTCCCTCCATCTGACTCACAGCAACAACATACACATCTGTCATAAAGGAAACAACATGACAACATGGCTTCTATCAAGACTGAGAAAGCTTTAATAAGCCATTTTATAGCAAACCGAATGAATATATAATTATCTGTATTACTGCAGGACAGAATTGTATGATTTCCAGATTATATTAAGTAATAAATATATTGCCATATATAATTTCTCCTCCTTTATCACTGTAGGCTTTTAAAATCAGAAATGAAAAAGATTTCCGGAGAAACTTAATTTCCCTGTAACCAGAACAAGACATATTCCTGTAATAATGCTCATAATTGCATGTTCTGCAGAGGATCTCATACATAACAACAAAGTCACTTAGACAACACATATTTATTCAACTGTCAATTCTTGCCTTGGAAAAAAAACATGAACAAGACATATTTGAATTCCACATGGGCCTGGTGTGTGCAGGGCTGAATAAACGTGGTTGTCATAGGCTAGGGCACTGACAGCTCCAGAGAGGCAGAGCTTCAGTTAGGGAACACAGGACTTGGAGGAGAGGCAGACAGTCTAAAACATCTGAATGTTCCCTTTGGACCCCCTCTATTTGGCAACATTTTTACGATTATTTTTACCTCTGTGGTTAGCCCTGAGTTAAAGCCCATGTTTAATTGCTCCCAAGAGCTCCTATTATGTTGTTGATGAGGAGCTCCGGGATCAGCGTTTAAAACTGCAACAAAAACAATCAGGCCTCCACTCATTGGCCATGCCAGTGAGAGGGTGGGGTCACTGGGGAAGGTCCTCCCATCAGATGGAAAGAAATAGAGAAAGTAAGAAAGAAAAGATAGACAGTGAGAGAAGAAGAGAGAAAGAGCAAAAAGGGTCTTGAGGGGAGGGCAGGGGGCTTGGTGTTCTCAAGATCTGGCAACACTGAGTGGAACCATGAATGGTGGTAAAGTATTTCATTACATTGACACTAAAAATAACTTTCAGTCTTGTTTTAGGTGTACTCCTTTTCTTTCAAACCCTAAACAACTATAAAATTAGCAATACATTGACCTTTGACCATAGCTTTTTAAAAGCTTCATGCATTCTGTCCATATGATAAAGAAAACATATTATTTACAACATGTTATATAGGCCTGAAGCACTCTCAGAGAATATGCTCCTATTATCTTATTATTTATTTAATCAATTTGAAAAGTATTTTATCAAAGTTGTATTCCTTTTTATATTCATGAGACCAAAGACAGCAACGCTCTGAAATAAATAACGGTGATCTTTGCTCAGGTGACTACACTGTGCCTCTACTGTGTAAGGTGGTTCTTCTATATAGGCTAGATGTGAGGAGAAAGAGTAAGTGCACTTACTGTGTGTGGCTATTTGTTTTTTATTCATCTAGTCGGCCCCTGCTCTCTCTTTCCCCCTCTCTCTATAACTCTCTCGGTTTGTCTCTGCTCTCTCTCCCATCCCCCCCCCCCCCTCCGTCTCTGACCATGACTCCAGGGTGGGGCAGGGTGACCTGTGGGAGTGTGTGAGGGATCAATACGTCCCACCCCTGAGCATGGCCGGGCCGCGGGCCATCCCTGACCTGGGCTATTGATCAGGCCTGGCTCAGCTGCCAATAGCAATGTGCTGGATGTGACAGCAGGCTAAGACCAGACAGGGGCTGGGGAAGGGGGAATGTGTATTGCCAGTGGCAGCCCCACAGCACAATGCAGATAAAAGTCAATTCCACTTAACCAAATCACTGACAACTAAATAGTTAGTGGCCAGAGGAATGTGGAGGGTCTCAGATGGTGGCCACTGAGCCAGGCTGACTGGCTGGGATGACTGGGGGGATTCCCCAGCCGCCAACCTGACTGGCTGAATAGACCCGGCCCGGGGGGGGGGGTCAAGGACTATGATGTCAGTCTACAGGGCCCGGGTGACCCAGGTGTTCTCTCCAACATCCTCTGACCCGGGTGACAGATGACAGACCCTCTAACACCAGGGTAGTGCTGTTCACTTTGAGGAAATAGGCTAAATGCATCCATCTAATTGGAGTTAAAAACCTGATCAATTCAAATTTGACTTGGCAGTAACTGATCTTTATAAAAGATGAAGAACAACAATTTTGTTGGACAAGACATGACTGCCTGGAGAGAATATTTAAGTGGCTTTTTATAAAAAAAAGTTAATTGATCTGTGTATCAAATAAATCAGAAGAGGCTGAATTTTGAAATGCTGTGCCTATAAAGTTATCCTGTGACTGATTGTGTCAGTCTGCCTGTATGGGCTGAATATGTAGTCCTGTGACCATTCCTTCTCCATCCATCTTTCTCCCAGTCATTACCAGTCCATATAAGACTAGTTTACATGTCACTTTACAGGTCCACTATCTACTCAATGCAATTCTGTCACCGCCGCCTCATTGCCTTGGTCTGTGTTCAGCACCTATCTATGGGTCCATATCTCTCCCTGTAATTACTGAGTGACAGAAAGGCAATACTGACCACTTCATTATAGGACAGCCACACTGACCGGCACTGGAGGCCCCTGCCCCCAAAACTCCTAGACCACTCTGGCCACATTGACCTTATCTACCCAGGGTCACCGGAGGTCAATCAGACAGAATTTATCAGGTAGAAGTTCACTGGTGGTACTGAAGTGGTGGTACAGAGGGGTCAGCTGACTGCTTACGGAGGGAATTGATCGCTGTTGGTCTATTTAAGATAAGGTAGGACTAATCCACCCTTCCTCGGGTCTCTGGGGTAAAGGCTTCAGTAGAAACCTAAGGATGGGAAGTAATGGAGTCAAGGTGGAGAGGGTGGACACTAGAGTGACCATGAGAGGGTTGGAAGATTGAGACGCGGAGAGCTGCCCTGCCGACGACAAGCGGGAGGGAACGAGCTGCAGTGTTTTTAACAGAGGACAAATGACAGGCTTTCAGACAGATGTTTTTCATTCTCAAGCCGGAGGATTCGAATCAGTGTAACAGTCATACGTAAATGAAATATGTATTGATTCGCAATATCAATGGACAGACCACTTACTGCCGGAGAACCTTGTCATTTGAACATTCCGACAGCTACGCTACTTCAGTCCATCTCCTCTGCTTTCCTCTACCAAACAGACTGAAACAGCAGACCTCACTGGGGAACACACATCCTCCAGTGTAAAAAGCAGACATGTTTGCATTGCTGTCCCTCACTCCCCAGCCAGGCAAGTTAAAGGGACACGGCACTGATCAATATTTGAACAAATCAGTATTAGTTACTCGCTGGATCTCATAGGATTAATCTGGTTAAAAAATCAAGTAGCTGTCACACTCTGTGGCTGCCCCTGACAGATGGTGTTAAACAAGCGTATGCGTGTGCGCGCGCGCACGCGAGTGTTTGTGAGGGATGTGTTCCTGTTTATGTGTGCGCGTACGTGTTTGTGCATGCAGGTGTTTGTGTGAGGCGTGTGTGTGTGCATTCTAGTTAGTGTCATGGCTGTGTTTGTGCACTACTCTGTATTGTATGTACATACTAAAGCATTAGTGGCACTCGTCAGATCTCGTCTAGCGGCTGGATCTTGGCACCGCTCACATTAAATTACAATAAAGACAGCCGAGCCGCAGCGCGGGAGAGACGTGCAGCCATTTGAAACTACGCTTTATTACGCTTTGTTCCTTTTAATAAAAAAAAAAAAAAAAAAACATGCCAAAAAGATAACCCGGTTTAAAAACTCAGATTGCGACGATTGCGTCTTTAAATAATAAATGATCTCCAGCTTCATTCAGATGAGAATATAACGAAAAATAATTGAAGACAACAATATCCTATAAGAGGCCCAGTGCAGCAATGCTGATTCAGAATCCCTCCCAACTTCAAACACTCCATCATAAAGTATGGATAATCCCTAAAAAAAGGCCTGCGTCTGTTTACAATTTCCTTCTAATTAAGGCTACAGGATAGGGTCTACCTTGGTTAAAGTTGATGTGTGTTTGTTAGAGTTTCACAGAAAACTGTACCACTGGCAAATTAGTGGGAGAATACAAAACGAAACAAACAATAACACTCTAATATGATCTGCAGTCAAGCAATAAATATTTCACTATCTGTCTACATGTGACACACTTTCACAAGAGAACAAAGGATTTCTAAATAACAAATTATCCAATCTTAGTTTTTATAGAATAGCCTTTGTGACCTGCATTAATAAACAATATTGTGTGGCACGTAATGTGTCCTCAATTTGTTTAGACTTCTCTCATAAACGTGGACACTTCTTCTCTTTGCTTCTAAGTCAACAGCAACTTTTTCGTAGCCAGTTATGGAACAAATCAAAACAGATCAAGAAGTAAACAAACAAAATCCTAACTAAGCCAAATGAAGAACGAATGAGACAGTCAGAAGCAGACTGCAGAGCTCGGTTCTCTCTCTCTCTCTCTCTCTCTCTCTCTCTCTCTCTCTCTCTCTAGCCATGTCTGCTGGGATTGATAGACTTCGAGACTTTGGTAATATTCTCCAAGAAATATTAGAATAGGTAACAAAAAGGTTTCAATGGCAGGAAAGGGATTATGAGCAGAGCCCAATGCAGAGTCAATTAGTGTTTTTAAAGCCAGAACAACAAGGATGATGCTGATGACTGTGATGATAGCAACAGATCAGAGAAGGGGAAAGAGGTGGTTGTTATGAGGAGGATGTCCTACTGGGTGTGACTGGATCCCACAGAGCTGGAAGGGCTATGAGGTGGTGTGTACAGGAGGGATAAGGTAGTACTACGGGATTAATCACCGCTCATAATAAACCATAGTTAAGCTGATACCCTGATTGGACGCTAGTAAAGAACACAACTGAGGTTCTTCTTCAGAATGATCTGCTAGATTACTCCTTGAAGTTCATAAAACGCGGCCACACGTCTGTGTGTCAGAGATTTGAGGATTAAGATAAGCTGACCTTTCATATTCTGTTGCCATGTATAAAAGATGAAGTTTACTGGCCATGATCACATTAGTCCTTATCAATGGACAGAGTCTCTGTGAGGCCGCTTTGAACACTACAATGGCCTTTCAGGAGGCCCCTGTCCCCTGCTGCAGGATTAGTGTGTGTGTGTGTTTTTGGTTTATTTAGTAGTGCATGTGTGTTTGTATGTGTAGGGGCCTGTGGTCCAGGCAATTTGTGAATGCAGAATGTACTGACGTTCATTAAAGGCCAGTTTGGGTGAACTAAGCCATGAGCCACCCAGTATGAAGGTTAGACTGAGTTCATCTTGTCTTCCACCTCCGGCCAGCGGGTCTCCATCAGTCCGCCGCTTGCCCATGGCACTGAGGTACTCTATCTCAGCAGATCAAGGCCCAGGTAGGCAGGTCAGTGGATAGTAAGGCCCACACCTCCATCGTGGTCTCTGAAAGGGCAGGTCTGGGGCTACTCCAAATCTGGTATACTTCAGAATACAGTTCTGGTCTCTGAGCGGCCCTTATGGAAGTCAGGGAGACACAGACTCCAACTGCGCCTCCTCTCCGCGGCCCTGTCCTGCAGCCCCACAGCTGTACAGTACATGCGTCAGATTACTGGCCAACATCTCCAGGACCCTTTGATGTAGGGAGGCAGTGAGTGTTTACAGCTGAGCATTGGTGGGACTTCACTTTATAAACTCCATTATTTTCTATTGTAAATATTCAAATCCACATTGAAATCCTTGGCTTAGTGAGGAGAATTGTCAAAAGCAACATACAGCGCTATTCAGCGATACCCCCACTCTCAACCCCTTTATGAAAAAATCATTATGAAGATTAATACAGGAATCATATGGAACGATGAGCCAGTTTTTACAACCCTATTGAAAAAAACACACTGAAATGTAAATATGGTCAGGGGTTCTTTTTTTTTGTTTTCGTTATTTGTTTGAGTGTTTTGACACATTCTGCATTTCCCCCTTTTGGCTAGAATTAATATTTGGAGGCTTGAATATTAATCCTGAATCAAGGCTGGATTATTTTGCTATTGTCCCCTCTGCACTGAGCCCTAAATAAAGGCGCTGACACGGAGAGGAAATCTATATGTCCCTGCCTCGCAAACAAAGACCCTGCACCCAGAGATAACACACACACACACACACACACACACACACACACA